>JAGGAV010008267.1:0-11921 GCA_017657295.1 Termitomyces sp. DKA64 | reverse complement strand
GGCATGAAGGATTGGAAGTATCTAAAATTTTGGTTAAATCATGTAAAATACTATGGCATCGCAGCTACAAATTGCATCTTAGCTTATGTAATTTGAATCAAAATTGATGGAGTAATGGCCTGTGAAATCAGGGAGACTTATTCCACTGCCTTTTCCAAATTACTTGGGTTGCAATGAGATTGGCCTGGCAGATTGCTGGGATGCTCCTGGCCAGGGGTCTGGTTCTGAAGAATGCTGGGAGAGTGGCTGGCAGACTTGAGGCTCCTTGTGCTGCTATCCTGGCAAGTTCATCAGCTCTTTTGTTAGGATTGAAGCCTTCATGGCCCAGGGACCAATGCACCTGGAGTTTGATGACTCTGCAGGATCTTGGTTGCCAGTCAGTGTCCATGCCCAGCATGGCATGCCTCTGTGAGGTGTGGGATAGGCAATCCAACTTTTTATGGAGTTTTTTGGCAGCTGTGTGGACAAGGTTGAGGAGGTAGTGGGCTAGGTAGGGGTGTTGGTTTGTGAGGGCTTGGATTGCAGCTTGACTATTGCCTTCAACAATGTTGAGGCCTTGGAGTGGTTGTGAAATTGCTGTGAGGAGGTGTAGACCAAGGGTGAAGCCAATGATCTTGGCTTCATAGACTGTGTGCTCAGTAACTGAGCTGAGATGGTACATCAGCAAGGCCAACTCCTCACCATCTAAGAAGAGGATTACCAATGCCCCTATGCCACCTTCATAGCCTTATCCATCACAGAAGATGGCTGTCCTGGAACAATTGTGGGCTTGCTGTACTGATGCCAGTGCTGCTAGCCTGTCTGGTTTGATGTGTGTTGTGAAGGAGGGATGATAGCTGGGGGGCAGTGACATGGGAGGACAGTTTCAATAGATGATGGGTTAATATCTGCAAAGGAAAAGAGTCTGTGGAAGGGTGAGCAGTGACAGTGTACTGGGTGCTTGGCAGCAGACCAGACAGATTTGTGGAGGAGGTGGGAGGGGGGGGAGAGAGGAAAGGTGTACCATGGCCCTGACAAGCACTTTGTGGAATAGCAAGTCAATGGGAAGGAGGTTGGCATGGGCTTCAAGAACATCGCATGCTGCTGTGCTAAGGGCACCTGTGATGACCTTTGCTGCCCAGCACTGTGCCAACATCAATCTCTTGGTGACTGTGATGGAGCCAATTTGTTTCAGGCTGCCAGTGTGTTGGACTATGCCTGTAAACCACATGTCCCTGTCTGATGCCTCTGAAGGTTATCCCTCCTGGAGTTCCCCTTGCTGGTGCACTGATCCTTGCTTCCTGTCTATCTCTGTCCATTCTTACCCATGTTCATGGCTGACTTGTGGAAAAGTACTTGTATCCCAACCATCAATTAAGAAAGTGAGGTTCCAATGGCCTTCTAATTTTTCAATTTCATTGAGCATCACCTTGCCAGCACTCTGATGTCCTTGGAACATTGGGACAGCTTTCTGATTTGGAGATGTGATGTAAGCAGCATAGATTGTGTTGTTGATTCAAAGATGATGTTGTGGAGCAATAATAACATTGCAAATGCCATTGTTCAGTCTTTGGATGTAGTTCTCCTCCTTTGTGAAGTGTTCTTCAATGAAAGCATCTGTCCTTTGACTGCCCTTGGACTTGCAAGACATTAGAAAGAATAGAAAAAGTATATATTATTGCCAAACAACTGCTAATGACAAAGTTGTTTTTGCTAGATTTTGCCTGCCTATTGTGAGGAACCTTGATTTCTGATTGACAATTGCTAGCTGTCCAAACCTGGAATGGCAAATGGAAACATTTTGCTAACAACACTAACAGCAGTGCTTCCATAACTCAAGCAATCATCAAGGATGGAGTAAAAATGGTTCAATTGGCCATTGGAGAAAAGGGTTAGAAATAGGCCATGAGAGTCCATGTGAAGAACGTCACACATGTTATTGGCACAATGTTCATAATTATCATAGGGACAAGCTGGCTGTTTACCAATGATGCAGGAAATGTAATGACAACCCTAAAAAACACCTGTATAGCCAAAGTTAGAGGCATAGTTCTTAGTAAGGACAATGTAAGGGGAGTGCTTAACATCTGTAGAACTCCTTCCACAAGGCTAGCAAGCACCAGTGATGAGTAAGAGTCAAGCAGGCACAGAGGCAAGCAAGAGTTGGACAAGGGACCAGCATGGTGGACCAAATGGTTAGACATTGCTAGAGAGCTTACAGTTGGTTGAAGAACACTGCTATTGTTCAGCCTGGGGATATTCTATCCACAGGCTGCCTTTATATACTACATCAGTGGCTGTGCTATTACTAATACTGTACAACTAATCAGGCCCCAGTATGTAATGGAGTATGACTAACAATAATCAATGCTGAGTAAGGTCCATGCATATGACTCATCAAGGCTGACTACTAGAAGACAGAAGGGGATAGGGCAGGCTGAGCAGTCATTCAGATGTGCTAAGAGTGGGCATGTCCTCAGACTAAGCTCAGAGTAGAGTTGGACATGGTCTGGAGGCCAGTCCCCTAACAGACAACCCTCATTGTATCCTTTGCTGGATGACCCATGCAATGGTGCCATAATTGATAAGTGATAGTGACATGAGGAAACATGAGCTGCAGGGTCACAATTGCAGTAAAAGACACATCAATCTGGGTGTCAGGAAGAATGAATTCATAAAAGAGAAACAAGAGCCAATTATGAACTGTCACTCTGAGAGGGCCTATAGGAGGATATGAGGATGATGCAGGAAAGAAAATTGATGTTGCATCCCATTCAAAGGTCATATTGTTCTCAGCCATTGACTTGACCAAAAGAAAGATTTATGGGGCCATCCAGAGCATGTAGGCAGTCTTTCAAATTTAGCATGATGTCCTGACCCTTAACATTAGCACAAAACTTTCACCTCACTATGAACCAATGTTGTGAGTGACTGTGATTTTGAGTGCCAACATGGATAGTTAAGTCAGGCTTGTAGGTCCAGATTTATTGCTTGTCCTGTATTATATGATTTGTACATCTTGAGTCAAGAATCAAGTTGCAATTTGTCAACAGTGTTGCAAAAACTACTGGATCCATGGAGTTAACAAAAGCAAATCATGGTGACAATTCATGATGCTCAGGAGCTGGTGGATCATAAGCAGTGAAAACAGTGTTGCTTCCTCCCTCCTCAACAACTGTGGGCATTACAGGCATACAGATGTCATCAGTAAAAAACTGGTGTGGTGTATCAATAGGCTTAGTGACTGGTTCAGGTACTGCACCATTTGCTTTGGTATCATTTGTCATGTCTCCATTTTCTTGGCATTGTGAAATGTTTGGCACAGTGTCAGGCTAGGAGGGGCTTGTGATTTGTTGTTGTGAACTGGGAGTTGATGACAATGAAGGAGCACATTGTGTATTCTGGTTCTTGTTGCTCTGCTGCTGTGTAGCCTGTCATCAACAAAAATTACTATCAGTGACAAGGACAGTAATCAGCAAGTTTATAGAAGTTGAAAGTGCTATTGAGACCAAGCTCCCAAGAGCAACATACTTCCTTGTGAAGCACATTATCTGCACAATATTGTTCAAGTAAACCATCAGAAAATTTCTGAATGTGTTCATACAGTGAGAAGCCCCAAAGTGCAAGGGGGGAGTACCATATCCTTTAGGTGTTGAACAGCTGCTATACTATCAATGCAATATTGTTTTTGCAAGTACTCCATGAGGTCCTGAGCTGTCCACATAGGAAAGTTGAATGGTCCACCATGGGCTCCACTTCTACCATGGGCTCCACTTCCACAATGCACAAACAATGGGAAGTAACTCTTTCTCATACACTGGATAATTCAATTTAGCCCCCTTGAATGTCATAGACTTGACTGCCATGGACCAAGCCAGCTGGCATATATCCCTGGCTGACAATCTGTTGAAGGTGTTTTGAGTTATATAGACCTTGTTTTACAACCAGTTGCTCCAATCTGACTAGTTGTCCCCCACTCTTCATCTTTCTTCCCTCATCAGCAGTAAGTGCTATAGGCAGTATTGGTAGATTCCTGTGTTGGGATGATCCAGCTTTGGGTGTGGTTTGGTGAGATTAACTTTCCTATTTCTTTGATCAATTGCTCAACTATCTCAGCCTCTATCTCAGCTGTCACAGTGGCAGCAACAACTTGCATGAAAAGTTTGGAAGATCACTTTTCCTGACAAGAGGTGCATCAGTAATGGCTGTACTAGTGTCAGCTGAGGTCATGAATCTGGTCTGCTTGTCTAAAAAAAAGCAGTCGGTAACTTAGTCAAGCTGCTTCAAAGACCTCCTCCATGCCACACAGTACTGAGGAGTGATGATATCTTTTTACAATGTCTAATCCCAAGTAATTGGCAGGATTCCCTGCTGAAAGTACCTGTGCTCCTCACTTGGGAATATCCTCCCACTTCCTATCAGCTATTTTGACATCACAGAAAACTGCTGAAAATATTCCACAAATCTGGCAAGAGATAGTGCTGATTTTACCCTTGTGTAAACATAGCTTACATCAGTGATGTCCCTATTGGAATGGATTGGACATCACATTAATGCTCTGACATCACACTATCTCTACCACTTGTACTTCGTTGAACTCTTTGATTATATATGCTGTGCTAGTTCTTGTGTGCATGATTTGATCTTAGTGTGCCCACAGGTGAATGGGCTTTCACTTGGAAAAAAAATTCACACAAACCAAAACTGTCTGCAATTATGTGCTCTAGAAGGAATAATGGTACAGGGGGATGAGCCAAACATCATCCAGGGGATACAATGGGGAAATGAGGAAAAAGTGCAGGAAGATGTGGTAGCCCAGGCATCCCAAGGCTCCACACCCAACAGGTGATATGTCCACAATCTCTTATGATACTGGATTTCGAAACTCCCAACCATTTTGAAACCCATAAACACGTGACAGTATTCCATTATATTTCCGTAAAGAAGTTAAATAAATTAAATTGTGCTTGTTGACTATCAATTTGCTGCTCGATGTCTAGTGATGGCCACTTGACAAATCAAACGCATCACGAAGGAACGACTCAATCTCCTTTTTATGCTGGGCCTGTCAAAGATCATATCGTAAGTTAATAGTCCACAAGACCAGGACCGATATATTTACCTTGCTACCCGTTGCTACAGAGCTTGTGGGGCCGCGACCGGCATAGTACGGGTACTTGCCCTTATGGCACTGTGTTTGCCCCGCAGCAGTATAGATACGGGGGCCGACATAACTCCAGGCGCCGTTGTTAAGAGGCTCCTCCTACAAAATTTTCAAAATCATGTGCACGATCATCAGGATGAAAGACATACCTGACACCACAGGAGATCAGCGTTGGGATACATATCGAGATGGGGGGTCAACTAAAAGAAGCATTCTGAGTAAGCCGAGGTAAAAACAATCAAGAAATACTACTGACCTGGTCATAGGGGAAGGGCGAGAGTTGTTCGATCCTGCTGATAGCAACATCCTTAATGCCTTTCTCTTCACGCTCCTGCAACAAAGTATGGTATACTTGACCTACGCAGTACGGGAGATCAGTCATGAGGAGAATGATGGGTGTGTTTAACATACCAGTGCAAAGAATGTGACGTTTGATCTCCTCGGGAGCGACTAGTGACTCCTGGAGGCATTCCGGGATATATCGTTGGAAGTGGGTATCTCCGACCATCTCAGAAAGTTCTGAGCGCGCTCTAGGGTGACGAAGAAGGCTCTTCGAGAAAAAGACAACAAGCTAGAGAAAGGGGTTAAGTAACACGCGAAGGATCCAACAAGGGAGAACAAAATCACAGGTTTGCGGAAGTCACGGTGAATTTGTCGACGGAGAACATGGAACTAAGGGATATACACATTAGTCGCACGACACAAACAAACAAGAAAATACAGCATACATAGTTGGCGGGAGTCCTACACAATCAGTGAGCCGGATTCGTCACATATAGCGAAAACAAACGTACGTAGGGTATACAACTTGCATATTGCAGTCCTGATGCTGGCGCTCGATCTTCTCAGGAGTGGGGAATACATGAGGGTGATCATCGCACAACTGCAAGAACCGCTCGATCCTGCCACTCGAGTGCTCCGGACCCTGTCCGTCGTAGCCATGGGGAAGACTCATCACAAGACCCGTGCGCTGGAGCCACTTTCTCTCTCCAGCCGCGATGAACTGGTCGATGATGCACTGAGCGTTGTTTGCAAAGTCACCAAACTGCGCCTCCCACATGGTAAGCGAATCAGGAGAGACAAGGGAATATCCAAGTTCAAAGCCGAGTGTGCCGAACTCGGATAGAGAAGAGTTGCACACAACAAAACGCGCCTGGTTCGAGCCGAGGTCATTGAGAGGGACGTACTGCTGCTCATTGGCTTGGTCGTGAATCATAGCATGTCTCTGAGAGAATGTTCCACGTTCAACATCCTGCCCAGATACACGAACGTGAATCTTCTCTAGAGCGAGAGATCCAAACGCAAGCGCCTCAGCCGTGGACCAGTCAATATTCTTGCCCTCCTCGACCGACTTCCCGCGCGTAGTCAGGATACGTGCCAGGTTCTTGTGAGGGGCGAAGCCTGTGGGCCACTGAGAGATGGCTTTGCCGACACGCTTGAGAGTCGCCTCATCAGAACCGGTGGCACGGGTTGGAAGTGTCTGATCGGCTAA
The DNA here is from genome assembly GCA_017657295.1 of Termitomyces sp. DKA64. NCBI lineage: Eukaryota > Fungi > Basidiomycota > Agaricomycetes > Agaricales > Lyophyllaceae > Termitomyces > Termitomyces sp. DKA64. The sequence continues at coordinate 5,286 of JAGGAV010008267.1, read as the reverse complement.
TTGCTTGGGCGAGGGGAAACCTTGCCATGAGGCAGAGAGCCACTCCTTGCTAGTGGGGACGTAGTCCTTGACGGCGGCGGCGGCAGTCTCGAGCATACCCCAGACCCATTTTTTATGCTCCTCAATGTCCTTTTCGGTGAAGGTACCACGACCAACAAGGAACTTAGTGTATTGAGTAAGAGGAGTAGGCTGTTTGGCGATGGCCTGGTACATGCGAGGCTGGGTGAAGCTGGGTTGGTCTGTCTCGTTGTGGCCATGACGTCGGTAGCAGACGATATCGATGACAACATCCTTCTTGTACTTGGCGCGATAGTCGGCGGCGAGTTGGCATACAAAGTTGACGGCCTCGACGTTATCACCATTGACATGGAAAATGGGAGCATCAATAGACTTGGCAATATCAGATGGGTAAGGAGTGGAACGTGCGAAGCGAGGGTCAGTGGTGAAGCCGATTTGATTGTTGACAATGAGGTGAATGGTGCCCCCCGTGCCGTAACTGGGGAGGTTGTGCATGCCCATGGTCTCATAGACGACGCCTTGGCCAGCGAATGCAGCATCACCGTGAAGTAAGACGCCCATGGCGGTCGCATGTGTCGTTTCATCATTCTCGAAATGTTGGATGGCACGTGTCTTCCCAAGGACGACGGGATCCTCAGCTTCTAGATGCGATGGGTTTGCGACGAGGGAAAGGGATACTTTCTTGCCAGAGGGAGTGGGACGGATATAGTTGGCACCGAGATGGTACTTGACATCTCCAGCTGGCGAGTCATCAAGATCAGCGCCCGAAAATTCGTTGAGAATGGCTTCGATAGGTTTTCGGATGACGTTGGCAAGAACATTGAGACGACCACGGTGCGGCATGCCAATGGTGATATGTTTGACGCCATTGTCAACGGAGCGATCGATGAGAGCCTTCATACCAGGGATGAGAGCCTCACAGCCCTCAAGACCAAAGCGCTTCTCATTGGGGTACTTGCTAGCAATAAACTTTTCAAAAGACTCTGACCAAATGAGGCGGTCAAGAATCATGCGTTTCTCTTCCACGGTATAATTCCAGGGTTTTGGGACCTCGACACGCTCCCTGATCCAGTCACATTGCTCCTTGTCCGGAATATGAACGTATTGAATGCCCACAGCACCACCTAATAGCATGATTATTACAAAGAGATTACAAAATCTTATTGTGGAGACGTACAGTAAATGCGTCTGCAAAGCGCGATGATTTCCCGGAGTTTCATCGTTTTTCGATCTTCAGTCGCGAAATGAGGGAGGATTCCAGGACCAAGAGTGATGTCTCTGTCGAGATCACGCTCAGTAAAACCGAAGTGACTGACCTCAAGTTCTGGTGGCCGAACGTCATGGAGATCGGCATCCATGATGCCGAGTGGGTCAAGGTCAGCGACATGGTGGCCACGCACTTGATACGCGCGGACAAGCAATTGAGTCTGCAATGACAATTGAGAACGCCATGGGAAGCCAATGGGTTTACAATACGCACTTTGAGGTGGACATCAAGCTCTGCTCCTCCGTTGGCATGCAATGCGGGGGCGCCGTCTGTAGGGTGTGGAAGAAAAGAGCGCGGTGGAGGAGAGAACGCCTGGGGACTAGGAAGACCAGTTTCTAGGCCGGAGAAATAGGCATGCCACGAAGCATGTACAGACTTGGGGTCCTGTTTCCAGTGGCGGTACATTTGGTCAGCATAGTAGGCGTTGGTGCCGTTCGCAAAGGCATCGTTGGGGGACGGGGCCGCCGTCGCCAGAGCACGGACTGGACGGACGAGAAGAGACTTGGAGGCCCTGCAAGTCGCTGGGAAGCGGTGTAGGACTTGCCTGGACAACATGGCAGAAAGGCAAAAACCAGTATGACGATCAGTTATTGACCCATGTTTTTTCTATAATTTCGGCTTTCGGATCCTGCATCGGACCCATACGCTCACATCGGCACAGCTGGCCGCCGGGTTATAAACACGGTACTTTGTAAGATTGATACAAAAAGTATGGTAAGTGTATATAACACCATGATTTGTTCTATGTATGTAGTTTGGAAAGAGGATATACTTGGTTATCGGGTCGTCCGTTTGTCAAGATGTCGCATGAGCAACTCGTACCTACATATCCCGTCAGCCTTGGCGTCTCCAAAAAGATCACGAAAGACCCACGTTAACATGGTAACAGCACTGTTTGGGACAGTGCGAATAAGATTAATCGACAGCCCCTTATACAAGCCCGTCCATCCTTCCTTCCTCACGAGTTTCTTTGTGGTATAGATGACACCTCTCCGTTGATGCTGCTTGATCATCCCGTCCGATGACATGTCGTCCGCCAGCGGCCGTCGCTGCGTCTGCAACCGCGTCCTTATAACTTCGTGGGGGTATGTCGCGATGGATGCTGTCATCTTCGAGATGGCGGAGCATAGGAGAATCATCTGGCTCGTTAGTGGTTTTTCCGAGTCTCCTTCTGGATCAAGCGAAAAAAAAATCTACAGGATCAATGAATATCGGAGAAGCCGCACTCACGGGCAATGAGCTTGAGTTGCTCATAAAGAGGGAATTGAACTGCTACATGGGCGATTCCCATTAAGCTTGGCAGAAGGCCACGGTAAAAGGCCCTAAGGCCTTCGGTTCGATATATGGTCAATGCCGCATCTAGCGTGTGTTTGTATGGGATCTCGTCCTTAGTCTGAGTCATGAACCGGGTCTTGATAACCCACAAGGGGTTGGTGCATATCGTGCTTGCTGCGCCTGCAGTCATTGCAGATAGGATATGCAGCGACCACGGATGCTCTCTTGCTACCGGCTGGTATCCTTTGGGTTGTGCTGCCGGGTAGAGACGTTCCTTTTCTTTGACTGGAGTGCTTCCCATAGGTGGCTCTCCAAATAAGCCCTTAAAACCATCATACACTGCAAAATAAATGGCCCAAGTAGGCAAATATCCAAGAATTGTAGGCCCCAGGCCACGATATAGGCCCCGAAAGCCGTTATCTGATAGAATAGTGGACACAGTGCCTGCAGATGTGTCAAGAACGAGTCGACTGATAAGGTCCTGCAACGCACCCACAATGCCCAGGTACCCCCGCTGCCCTTGTATTGCCCGCTGAGCCTGCAACTTTGTCTTCACGACATCGAGCGGGCACGTTGCAATGCTGGCCACAAGGCCGCCCCCCGCGCCAGCTGGGTGGGAATTTGTTAAGAGTTACAACAGACTCGAACAGGTCGCGAGCGATCGCTCACCAATCATGCTGTTTGCTGACCATTGGGGCTGGCGTATACCCATATTTTTGCCCCGCCAACGCGCGGGGTACCAAGGGCGTTCCTGCGTTCTCTTCTCCTCCGATTCTGACGTCGCTGGCCGTTAGAGAAGGAAGACGAAGATCGAGGACGGGCGACAACAAATTTGGAAGACACCGTCCCGATTTTTGCCGGTATGTAGCACCATTAGGAAGAAAATAATTATTTATGCTACAAAAATATGTTTGAAACTGCTACTTAGTACTTACTTTGAACTTGCCCTCTGCCCATCGACAGGAAAGGAGTGTGATTTACCTTTGCTCGCGACCAACTCCTCTCGAATGTCATTATATGCCACCATTTGTTTCAGAGTCACTGTCATCTTTCCATCAAAAACAGTCAAACGGTCGGCTACAATGTCATGAACAGCTGCCTGCTTTTGGATATCAGTGCTGGACCGGAGCATCGCTCTTGGTACACATGTTTATGTTCCGCATGGAGATCAGAACATCTGTAGGTATATAAAGGTTTTAGCCATGTGTCTAGTGGTGTCGACGGTTTAACCTTGTTATCCTTGATTCAGCCTTCAATCTTCGTTGTGTGCAATGGTCGCTGATCAGCGTGTTTGGTTCAGTATGTAGAAATTGCCATCGCTCTGAATAAGAACCACTCCTGAACATCGGATAGTCACTGGTGTATCTGGGGGATTGGGCAAAGCACTAGCCGAGGCGGTCCTCGAGTCTGGGGAATGTGTTGTAGCAACAGCCAGACGGATTTCAGTTTTGGACGACCTCAAGTCCCGATACCCGCCTTGACGTAGTGGTGAACAATGCTGGTTATGTGAGTGTCTGTCAATCATTAATCTATCAAACACTAACGGTAATCAGGCTGTCTTTGGCGAAGTTGAGGCAATTTCAGAAGAAGCAGCAAGGAAAGAATTTGATGTTCAATTTTGGGGACCAGTCTATATTTCCAAATTGGTATGGATTCACCCTCCTCCTCATGATATACATTTGTTCAAGGTGTTAATATTTAGACTGCTAAGACCGTCCGTGAAGTGAATGAAAAAGGTCAAGGCGCAATCATATTCAATGTTAGCTCCGCTGGGGGCTTTAGTGCTAATCCAGGACTTGCATTCTATAGCGCTAGCAAATTCGGTAAGGCATGATTTTCAAGGTGTTTTTCGGTATCTGACTCAGAGCCTTTCTCAACAGCTCTTGAGGGCTTCACTGAGTCGTTCAGCAAGGAAATGTTACCTGAGTGGAACATCAAGGCTTGTATCTTGGAGCCTGGAGGTTTCGAGACCGAATAGCGCAACACGTTCATCAAATTTGATCAACATCCTGCTTATGCAGGAAACCCCGCCTCTTTCCGCACCCTACGGTCATCCATCACGATGTTAGGTGATCCAGCGAAGGGAGCAAAGGCAATTGTAAAATTATCTCACGAGCCCAAGCTCCCGATGCGCGTCCCTCTAGGCAGTGACTCCCTCGCGGTTGTTAAAACCAAAGCGGATCTAGTCATCAAGGATGCCGAGAGGTTTTCAGAAATTTCTAGGATGAGTGACAAGGACGGGATGGATGGTGTAGTTTACGGCGATATGATCATTAAGAGATTGAAGGAAACTTCCAATAACTGATCCATACTGAGCACTCGATACTGACAAGTGTCTGCACAAACTCATCACCATGACCACATAACATTTTTTCAGCATTGTCACGACCCATCTCCATACCCCTGAACCTGACCCCAGACAATGCCCCAACAGCCCAGAACACACACCAGCCCCCCCCTCCTCAAATCCCTCCAACCTGCAACCACTCCCGGCGCCCACATGGCAGATCCCGATGCTTCTCTGACAAACCCTGACACTTCCCCTGGCAGGCTCCATCACTCTTTCCAACCTCCACCAAAAACCCGGGTAACCCCGATACTCCTCCCCACCCCCCCCCCCCCCCCCCCCCCCCCCCCCCCCCCCCCCCCCCCCCCCCCCCCCCCCCCACCCCCCCCCCCACCCCCCCCCCACCCCCCCACCCCCCCCACCCCCCCACCCCCACACA
>JAGGAV010008266.1:0-11944 GCA_017657295.1 Termitomyces sp. DKA64 | reverse complement strand
AGCATATTCTTCGGCAATGGAGCAAGGACTTGGCAAAAAAAGGTATCGGACGTGTCTAGACAGTGTGATGTCCGGGGCCGGGGTTGTGTGTTAATCTCGTAATTCACACTCCTAGCAGACGATGTACTTGTGAATGACTCACGACTACTTGGTCTTGGAGCCGGGGAATTAAGGAGAGTGGCTTTGCTGAGGTTGGACTCAACATGTTGCCTGAGAAGCAAATTTTTGAATGAAGCCTGAGAGGTACATAGTCTGTGAATGGTTGTGGAAAGGTGCTGATGGTTTCTTGACATCAGGTAAAGAGTATATGTACTACATGTTCTTTGTAGAAGTTTTTCTGAAATTATATAAGCATACGTTCTACCATGATACTTATATGAGTTATGCCCTGTGCCTTCACCACAGGTCTATCTTGTTGGGGGTAAAGCCCCTAACCTGACTGAGACCCAGGCCCAACCCCGCTGCAGTCAGTCAGTGCTTCAACATCCAACTCAATGCTGAGTCCTAGCCCCAACTTTGCTGTGCTCAGTTAGAGCTTTGTTTTCAGGATGCAGTGCTTAATCCCAGCCCCAATCTTGTTGCACTCAGTCAGGGCTTTGTTTTCAGAATGAAGTGTATGATCAGAATGAATTCATTTCATAAAATAGACCTATGCCTTTGAAACAGAGCATAGCTTGTAATTGGAAAATCAATGACTTCAGAGTGATGGGAACATATCTCTATGATGTCAAGAGTAATACCACAGATCACAGTTAGGCAGCTAATAGATCTTCAAAAGAATGAGATAAGCATACAGATATTGGCTATCAAATCTATATCCAGAACATAAATGGAATAGAAAACAACAATGTCCATCCAATCATACATTTAGTCTTTCTTGAGATCTGATACCTTGCATTTATGATCAAAAAGATGATAGAAACCTATTCAAATTTCGAGATCTGCAAGTAATCAATCATTTTATCTTATCAATGTCTCAAATTAGTCTTGCCCATACTCTAACACCTTGCACACACACACATCAAAGATGATCTTGACTGGTTTCTATAATTTTAAATGTGAAAAAAGAGTCTCTGGAGGTATAGAAATGCAGTTCCATTCTTTAGATAACATCTTATCAATGCTGACCAATTTTACATAGTGTTAGTCAGCAGAACAAAGTTGTCACATTATAATTGGTTTACCATCCATTTTGCTGGGTAGTTATCTGCCATTATCTTCTGTTATCTGCCACACACTGTGTTGTCTGCCTGTTGTTTGTCTGTTATCTGCCTTATACTCACTGACACAAAAAAACACACATACACACATATGTCTATCTTTATTTCTGTCCTATTACATGCTAATCTGTGTCCCAAATAGTCTATCCATTTATGGCACCTACTCATGTCAATATATAGAACCCAGAATATTCCTGAAAGTGCAACTGTCTGAAAGGCTTAAAAAAGAAGCCTTGGTTACCAAGTGCTTCCAGACATGGACAGCATCCCAGGAACACTAAAATGCCAGTCAATAGTGGAATGGTCTATAGTGAGCACTCTCAGGCTGTATCATTTGTTTTATTTATGATATATCTAATCTTTGTCATGCATACACATCCTGATTTGAATACAAGTGTTGCAAGGGGTGACCTCTGGGAGCAGTGGCTAAATCATGCAGCTAGCAGAGGGAATCATAAGTATATTAGAGATGTAATAGACAATACAAAATAGTAACTAGTCACCTAGCAGAGGGGAATCCAAAGAGAACAAGTCTAAGGATCTCCTCTGCTCAGTGCAGCACATCAATGGGTGGTGGAGGCATGGGAATGGCTGTGTAGGTGACCAGAGATAGCTGAAGTGCTTGATGAGAGATCATGGAAAGTTCCAGGGGTCTCCAGGGGTCTCCAGAGATCTCTGGGGACCTGTTGAATGCCTAGGAGCCATTGAATGAGCCTCAGGGGAGCAGAACTGGGCAAAGAGAGTTGGTGTCAGACAGGGGCAGAGGTTGGAAGGGGTAGTCCTCTGACATCACCCCTCCTCTAGCATGCAATGTCTCAATGCATGGGGTAGAAAAAGTTCTGGATCACCTGGTCCACTGGTCAGAGGGGATAGATTCCCTGGATGGCTTGGAGTGCATCCAGGTGTCATTGGTGGAACTCCCTGACCAGCCCAGGTGCACACACATTCTCCTGGGGTTCCCAGGATGTCCTCAATTCTGTAGCCATTCCATTTCACCTTGTACTGTAGTTCCCACCAGAATAAATGGCTGTCCAGGATCTCCTCCACCTCATACTCCTCACTGTTGTTGAAACACCACCAGAGGAGGCTGTCAGGGGACCACCCTTTTCCAACCTCCATCCCTGTCCAACACCAACTCTCCTTGCCTGGTTCTGCTTCCCTGAGGCTCATTCAACAGCTCTGGGGCACTCTACAGGTCCCCAGAGATCTCCAGGGACTCCCAGAACTCTCTGTGATCCCTTGTTGTGCACTTTGGCTAACTCCGGTCATCTACACAGTTGTTCCCATGCCTCTGCCACCTGCTGATGCACCACACCAAGCAGTGGGGATCCTTAGACTTGTTCTCTTTGGATTCCCCTCCACTAGGTAATTAGTTACCATTTGTATTGTTGATTACTATTCTAATACACCTTTGGATTCCCCTCTGCTAGCTGTGTGATTTAGCTGTTGCTCCAGAAGGTTGCCCTTACAGCAGAACAAGTCTCCTATCCTGGTCTGGAAGCCCCTCATAGCCTGCATGGAATCTCCAAGCCTCTATCTGTCACTCCCCCACCAGGCTTCAGCAACCATGGAATTCTATGTCTCAGCTGGCCAATCCAGATACTCCCTTGGAGGCCCTGGCCCCACAGGATGAGGCTTGGACTCACCTGCTACACCTAGAGAACCAGGTGCAATTGACCCAATCTTCCCTCATACATCACACAACTGAACTCTCCACCCTCCACTAAACCATTGAACTCATCTCCCAGTCCCTCCAGGCACTACTAGAGTGCCTGACTCCTACTTCTGCACCACCCCCAGCCATGAAAACACCCCCAGTGGCTCCTGCAGCCTTCCCAGCAGCTCCAGTGTCCCCCTGAGCATGTATCCCCCATCCCATGCTCCCAGACACATATGATGGCAACTGCTCTGGCAGAGAGCATTTCCTCCAGTCCTGCCTCACATACATCCATTTCAGTAAGGATGCTTTCAATTCTGATATGCTGAAAATAGCCCAGGTTTTGTCATACATGAAGATGGGACATGCCTCCACCTATGCACTACAGGTATTCTGACACCCCAGAGGTGTCAGGAGTTTTGCGGATTGGGCAGCCTTCAAAAAGGACTTCTGGGCAGAGTCCTTTCTGATTGACCCTGCCAAAACTGCTACCTTAGTGCTATGCAACTGGGAACAGTATGGGTAATGGAAATGGATGCTGGATGAGTATATTAACTCCTTCTGGGCACTAGTCAAGCAAGCAGCCTACCCTGACAGCCTCCAACTGTGCCTCACCTTCCAGGACAGTCTGCACCCTGCCCTACTAGGACACATCAACAACCTTGCTGAGGGCTGCCTGGATGATGAGCAGATTGCCTCCTAGTATAAAGTGGCCCAGGATCAGTGGCAGCTCATGGAGATTCAATAGAAACTACACCACATGCACCCAACTCACTGCCCTGCCCCTGTTGCCACTCTCTGGTACCCCACTCCTGCACTCCCAGCACCCATGTCTGCTCCAGCCACCTCCACCCCATGACCCCCACTGTCAGGTTTACCTGCACTATGACCCCTACCACTGGGCATTCCCATGGATGTTGATGCCACCTGACAGTACTGCTCCATGCTGCTGCTGTGCTGGAGATGCCAGAAACCTAGGCACTTTGCATGACACTGCCCATTGGGTCTCAAGGTACATTACTCCTCCACAGTGGAGCAGAAGGAGCTCCTCCTGCAGCTGTTGGCTGCAAAGGATGTGGCCAGAGACCCTTCACCAAACAAGCTGGCACCAGAGTTGACTCCAGAGGAGAGGGGCACTTGTGCTCCACTTCCAGGTCTGGAGGAGGATTTTGAGTCAAGTGGCAGATGAGATGTATGCCTCTATTGCCAAGTACTAACTGGTTTGCATGTCTGTCAATAGAAAATGAAATTGCTTCCATCAATATTGATGACCCTAAGACCACAGAACCTCAGTACTCCCCTCCAAATGTACAAACACCAACTCTGGACTCCAAGCTGGGCCCACCAACACTGGGCAGACCTCATCTGGGCTGCCCTGCATGAGAATGCTGATTGCCCCAGTGATATGTGGTAGCTGCAAACCTCTTGGTGAATTCTCTGTGCCTTGACATGGAAATTGAGACTATGGACACCCAGCAGGCCCATGGAGTCACCACCCTCTTGGATAGTGGCACCATGGGGTTATTCCTGGACTCAGAGTTTGTCAAGCACCACCACCTGACCATGCAGCCACTGTCCCAGCCTATTCTGGTGTTCAATATTGATGGAATGCCCAATGAGGCCAAGGCCATCAACTCCATGGTTGACCTCATCCTCTGCTACCAGAACCATGCAGAGCAGGCTATTTTTGCCATCACCAGGATAGGCAAGCAGGACATGATTATTGGGTTCACCTGGCTTTGGGGGCACAACCTTGAAGTAGACTGGGCCTAGAACAAGGTGACCATGAGCTGATGTCCCTGGAGGTGTGCCACCTGTGCCACTGAGGTCAGAAAACAGTGCTGGCCTGAGGCTCAAGAGCACATGTCCATTCAGGCTTGCTGTGTGGGCCATCTTTCCTTCACAGATCTAGATCTTTTGGACCCCCCACCCTTGGCATTCCCTTGTAGAGAGGCCCTCTACAGGGATGACTGGAGTGGTGGCAGGGCCCTGAAGGAAGATCTGTCAGGGGAGTTCTGTGCCTCACACAACCTGGAGTCCCTGGACAAAGCAGTGGAGATTGGAGACCAGATATATGCTACTACCCTACACCCCCTGCTCTCTATTGCAGAGATCCAGGCCAGTCAGACCACCTCTCAGCAGCTGGCCTAGGCATTTGCAGCAAGCTCTGCATCCTGGAAGCTCTGGGACATCATGCCTTCATATCTCCATGCATTCAAGGATGTGTTTTCCAAAGCCTCTTTTGACTTGCTCCCAGAGTGCAAGCAGTGGGACCATGCCATTGAATTGATGCCAGCCTCCAAGCCTGCAAGCTGCAAGGTCTATCCACTGGTGCCAAGGGAGCAAGACAAACTTGATGCCTTCCTACAGAAGAACCTGGACTCCAGTTGCATCCACCCCTCCAAATCCTCAATGGCCTCCCTAGTCTTCATCAAGAAGAAGGACAGCTCCCTCTGACTGGTCCAGAACTACTGGGTGCTCAATGCCATGATGGTGAAGAACTGCTACCCCCTCCCCCTCATCTCCAAGCTCATCAACAATCTCTGAGGTGCATGGTACTTCACCAAATTGGACATCCAGTGGGGCTATAACAATGTATGCATCCAGGACAGAGATGAATGGAAGGCTGCCTTCCAGACCAACCAGGGATTATTCAAACCTCTTGTCATGTTCTTTGGGCTCACCAACAGCCCTGCCACCTTCCAGATGATGATCAATGACATCTTCCAGGACCTGATTGCTGAAGATGTAGTGTGTGTTTACCTCAATGACATCCTTATTTACACTAAATTGCTGAAAGAGCACTGCTGGGTCACATGCATTGTCTTGGAATGCCTCCACCTCCACCAACTCTATCTTAAGCCAGAGAAATGTGAGTTTGAGCAAACCCAGATCAAGTACCTCAGGTTGATCATCTTGCATGGAGCTGTGGAGATGGACCTGGTGAAGGTGGCAGGTGTTGTGGAGTGGCTGGAGCCCAAGAACAAGAAGGAAGTGCAGGCCTTTTTAGGTTTCACTAACTTCTACTGGAGGTTCATTCAGGATTTCTCCCATTATGCTCAACCACTGTTCAACCTCACTGCAAAGGATGCCACCTGGAGCTTGGGACCCCCAGAGCAGACAGCCTTCAATGCCCTCAAGTGTGCCATCACCTCCAGACCCATCCTCCTTTTCCTAGATGATGACTCCCCCTTCCAGGTGAAAGCTGACAGCTCCAACCTTGCCACTAGAGCTGTTCTGTCACAACAATTTTGGGAGGATGGAAAGTGGAATCTGGTGGCCTTCTACTCTAAGAGTCCAAATGTGGTTGAGCACAACTACAAAATTCATGACAAGGAGATGCTGGCCATCATCTGGTCCTTTGAGGAGTGGCAGCATTCTTGGAGGGCACATGGCATAAGTTTGAGGTATGGACAGATCACAGGAACCTTGAGTATTTCCAGATGGCCAAGAAGCTCAATTGCTGACAGGCCCGGTGGTCCCTCTACTTAGCCAACTTTGACTTCTCACTGCACCACAAGCCAGGCTGGAGCATGGGAAAGCCAGATGCCCTGTCTCAGAGAGTGAACTATGGCACCAGGGAAGATGACAACCATAACATTGTGCTTCTCTGACCTGAGTTGTTCATAATCTGAGCCATGGAAGGCTTAGCCATCAAGGGGGTGGAGGTGGAGATCCTCTGGGACATCTGGCAGGGAAACCAGGATGGTCTACAGGAGGAACTTGTTGCTCAAGCAGCCAAGGCACTCAAGTCCAGACATACCACCAGTGTCAAGTCAGTCTGGGCAGATGATTGGGCCCTCTGCAATGGACTCCTGACATTCTGGGATCATATCTATGTGCTCAATGACCCAGAGCTCCACCAGAGGATTGTAGAACAACACCATGACTTCTAGATTGCAGGACACCCCAGCCAGTGGAAAACATTAGAGCTGGTGTTCTGGAACTACTGGTGGCCCCAGATGTCCTAGTATGTTGGATCCTACACTAGTACATGTGATCTCCACCTTTGAACCAAGCCCCAATGCTGCCTTCCCTCTGGTCAGCTGCACCCCCTGCCTATCCCTGCAAAGCAATGAAGCATTACCTTGGTGAACTTCATTGTCAAGCTCCCTGACATCCATGGTTATGATGCCATCATAGTAGTGATGTATCTCTGTGGCAAATGAACACATTTCATCCCTACTCACACTACTTGCTCTGCCATGGGTGCTGCAAACCTGTACTGGAAGAATGTCTGGAAGTTGCATGGCCTCTCCAATGCCTATGTATCTAACTGGGGCCCACAATTTGTGGTGGACTTCACTCAGGAGCTCTAACAACTGCTCAATGTGAAGCTTCACACCTCCACTGCCTACCACCTGCAGTCTGATGGCCAGACCAAGCATGTGAACTGGGAGCTCAAACAATACCTCTGCCTCTTCTGTGACAAGTGCCAGGACAACTGGGACAAACTCCTCCCCAACACCAAATTCCAGTACAACAACCACATTCATATGGCCACCCAGTTTTCACCCTTCTTCCTGGACTCTGGACATCACCTGCACATGGGCTTTGAACCTCAGGCCCAACCATTAGAAAATGAGGCTGTGAATGAGTTTGTGGACTGGATGAAGATCACACAGGAGGAAACCTGGGCAGTGCTGGCAAAGGCAAAAGACAACATGGCATGGTACTATGACCATAGAAGGGCCCTGGTGCCCCAATACAAGCCCAGAAATTGAGTCTATCTGAATGCCTCCAATATTATGACCACCCAGCCATCAAAGAAGCTCTTGCACCAACAATTAGGACCCTTCATGGTAGAATGGCAGGTAGGGCCCCTAGCTTATTAACTCCAGCTCCCTGGTCAAACTGACTCTGGCCCCAGCAGACCCTATCCTGGGACAATGCCTGGCACCTCTGCCTCCTCCAGTGGTGGTCAACAACAGCAAGGAGTATGAGGTGGAAGAAATCCTAGACAGCCACTTATTCTGGCAGGGACTACAGTACAAGGTGAAGTGGAAAGGCTACAGAATTGAGGACATTTCCTGGGAATCCTGGGAGAATGTGTGCATGCCTGGACTGGTCAGGGAGTTCCACCAATGACATCTGGACATGCTGCAAGCCATCAGAGGAATATATCCCCTCCCACTGGTGGACCAGGCAATCCAGAACTTTTTCTACCCCACACATCGAGATGCTGCATGCTAGAGAGGGGGTGATGTCAGGGGACTACCTTTTTCCAACCTTTGCCCCTGTCTGACACCAACTCTCCCCACCCAGTTCTGCTTCCCTCAGGCTCATTCAATGGCTCTGGGGCACTCTACTGGTTCCCAGAGATCTCTGGAGACCCTCAGAACTCTCTGTGATCCCTCATTATGCACTTCAGCTAACTCTGGTCACCTACACAGTTGTTCCCATGCCTCTGCTGCCTGCTGATGCACTGCACCAAGCAGCAGGGATCCTTAGACTTGTTCTTTTCAGATTCCCCTCTGCTAGGTAATTAGTTTACCATTTGTATCATTGATTACAATTCTAATATACTTCAGATTCCCCTCTGCTAGCTGCATAATTTAGCCACTGCTCCCAGAGGTTGCTCTTACAGTTCTCTTGTAGAAAGGTGTCGAGCTTGTCTTGCTCCTTGGATACTAGCAGGTAGACTTTACAGCTCATGAGCTTGGAATCTGGCATTAATTCAATGGCATGGTCTCACTGCTTGTGCTCTGGGAGCAAGTTGAAAGAGGCCTTCAAGAACATGTCCTCAAACAAGTGGAGGTATAGAGGGATGATGTCCTGGAACACCCAGGGTGCAGAGTTAGCAGCAAAGGCCTGGACCAGCTGCTGAGATGTGGTCTGGCTAGCTCAGATCTCCATGATAGAGGGCAGTGAGCATAGGGTGGTGGTGTAGATCCAATGCCCAGCTTCCACTGTCTTGTCTAGGAGCTCTGGGCCATGTAGGCCACAAAACTCCCCTCTTAGGTCCTCCTTTGAGGCTCTGCCACTGCTCCAGTCATCCTTGTAGAGGGACTCTCTATGGGGCAATGCCAGGGGCAGGGGATCCAGAAGGTCTAGATCTGGAAAGGGGAGATTGTAAGGGTGACCTCCAGGAGCAATGGCTAAATCATGTAGCTAGCAGAGGGGAATCTGAAGTATATTAGAAATAGTAACCAATGATACAACTGGTAACTAATCACCTAGCAGAGGGGAATCTGAAGAGAACAAGTAAGGATCCTCACTGCTCAGTGCAGCACATCAGTTGGCAGCAGAGGCCTGGGAACAACTGTACAGATAACTAGAGCTAACCCTAACCTCAGGAAAGTGCTTGACAAGGGATTATGGCAAGTTCCATGGGTTTCCAAAAGAGGAGAATGACCCCCAGAGATCTCCAGGAATCTGGAGAGCACTCTGGAGGTGTTGAATGAGCCTCAGGGGATGAGAGTGGGTTGAGGAGAGTTGGTGTAGGTTGGGCATGGAGGTTGGAAATGGAAGTCCCCTGACATCACCTCCCCTTTAGCATGCAGCATCTCAATGTGTGGGGTAGAAGAAGTACTGGATTGCCTGGTCAGCTGGTAAGATGGGATAGATCCCTTGGATGGCTTGGAGTGCATCTGGGTGCCTCCAGTGGAACTCCCTGACAAGTCTGGGCATGTGCACATTTTTCTGGGGTTTCCAGGAGATGTCCTTGATTCCATAGCCCTCTCACTTCACCTTGTATTGTAGCCACTGCCAAAATAGGTGACTATTGAAAATCTCCTCTAACTCATACTCCTTGTTGTCATTGACCACCACTGGGGGTGGCAGGGGTGGCAGGTGTTGCCCTGGAATAGGGTCCACTGGGGCTGGTGTTAGTTTGACCACATTGAATACTGGATGAAGCTGGTGCATCCTGGTGGGGAGCTGGAGTTGATAAGCTAGGGGTTCTACCTGCCATTCTACCATGAAGGGTCCCAGTAGTTGGTGTGAGAGCTTTTTTGATGGTCAGGTGGTTATGATATCAGAGGCATCTAGGTAAACTCAATCTATGGGCTGGCATTTGGGTGCTGGGGTCCTTCCACAGTCATAATATCATGCCATGTTGTCCTTTGCCTTTGCCAGAGCTGCCTGGGCTTCCTCCTGTGTAATCTTCATCCAATCCACAAACTTGTTCATGGCTTCATTTTTCAAAAGGTTGGGCCTAGAGTTTGAAGCTCATTGTTAGGTTTTGCTGACCTGGTGGCTCAGCTACACTGGGCAAGTCCCTTACTAGGCAGACACAACATCTACATTCACAATCCCTGGCTCCAGTGAGCTCTGGAAGAGTGAAATGGGTGGGGCAAAGGTGGTAACAGTGGTCTGGGGAGGTTCAGGGTACTCTGGTAGACTATATGGAGGAGCAGGAGTGATGGGTGAGTAGGGGATGAGTATGGTATGGAGCTCTGGAGATGAGATATCAAGGGCTTGGTTGACTTGGGGTTGGATTCCAAGTCAAAGGTGTGGGATTTTGGAGATTTATGGAGTGTTGATAGAGTTGGGATAGCAAAGATGCACATAACTGGGGAGTCGAGACAAGACCAAAGACTTTGAGATGAGGCAAGACTTAGAAACTAGAGATCAGAAATGGAGACAGAAAAGGAAACTGATAAGATAAAAATAATAAGATTGAGGCACAACAATACAGAACAGTAGAGATGGAGATACAAGAGATATAACAGACACAAGAACATAGGTAATATTAAGACTACTCTAACTATTACTACACTACAGCTTAAGTACCTGTGGGGGGAACTCCTCTGGGACTGTGGGTCTGAGGTCAAATCATGCAGGCAGGTCTTGGATATGGTTGTTTATGGTGTTCTAAGACTGGCTAGCTGGGTGGTGGTATTATCTTGATATGTAACCATGATGTGCACTGGGGGAGGGTGGAGTTACCTGGACACTGAGGGGAGGCTAAGGAGATTATGGGGAATGCCAGAGAAGCATTGGGGTTTTCTGGAGAAGCATTGGGAATTGCTGGAGTGGGCACCAGGGGCAGGGGAGTGTTGTAGGGGTTGGGGGCAAGGTAGATATGTTCTGGGCTTGCTGGACAGGCTTGGGGGAGGTCTGGGGTGAGGCAGGGGTCCAGGGATGGATTGTGACACTCATGCACAGATGATGTCCAGTGTCAAGGAAGAAGGGCAAAACTTGAGTGGCTGCATGAACATGGTTGTTGTACTGGAACTTGGCATTGTTGTCCCAGTCATCCTGGTGCTCATTGCAGAACAGGCAGAGATATTGCTTGAGTTTCTGGTTCATGTGTTTGGTCTGGCCATCAGACTATGGGTGGTAGGTGGTGGAGGTGTGAAGCTTTATGTTAAGTAGTCAGTGGAGCTCCTGGGTGAAGTCTGCCACAAACCGGAGACCCTGGTCAGATACATAGGCATTGAACAGGCATGGAGCTTCCAGATGTTCTTTTGGTATAGGTTAGCAGCCCCCATGGCAGAGCAAGTGGTGTGAGTAGGAATGAAGTGTGCTTGCTTGCCACAGAGGTCCACCACTACTATGATGGCATTGTAACTGTGGAGTGGTGGTGCTGCTCTACAATTCTCTGGCACAGCTCTGGGTCATTGGGCATGTAGATGCAGTCCCAGAAGGTCAGGAGTCCATTGTGGAGGGCCCATTCATCTGCACAGATGGACTTGGCTCTGGTGATATGTCCAGATTTGAGTGCCCTGGCTGCCTGAATGATGTGTTCCTCTTGCAGACCATCCTGGTTTCCATGTTAAATGTCCTGAAGGATCTCCACCTCTGCTCCCTTGATGACTAGACCTTCCATGGCTTGGATTGCAAACAACTCAGGTCAGAGGAGCATGATGTTACTGTTGTCATCTTCTCTGGTGCTGTGATTTGCTCTCTGGGACAGGGTGTCTGGCTTTTCCCCACTCTGGCCTGGCTTGTGGTGCAGCAAGAAGTTGAAGTTGGCTAGGTAGAGAGATCACCAGGCCTGTTGGTGCTTGAGCTTCTTAGCCATCCAGAAGTATTCAAGGTTCTTATGATCTGTCCACACTTTGAACTTATGCCATGCCCCCTCCAGGAAATGCTGCCACTCCTTGAAGGACCAGATGATGGC
>JAGGAV010008265.1:0-11966 GCA_017657295.1 Termitomyces sp. DKA64 | reverse complement strand
TGGCAGCCAACAGACTGGTTAATGAACTCTGCCAGGAACATCTGTAATGACACAATGTAATTGTTCCATGGCTCTGTATTTGATGCAACATTGTGAGGATCTGCTATGCTGCAGCAGCTGCCACAGGCATTGCATGTTACAACACAAATCAACCTCCACTACAATGTATGACACATGCATTTGTTATGCCTCACCCTGCCAGTTGAGGGGTTTGGTGATCCTAGAGTAGTTGTTGATGAACCAGCAATAGAAATTAGCAAAACCCAGGAAAGACTGTACCTCCTTAACATTCTGGGGTGGAGGCCAGTTGAGGATGGCCTTGACCTTTGCTAGATCCATGCATATGCCATCTGGGGTGACTATAACTCCAAGGTATTCAACTTTGGTGGTGTGGAAGGAGCATTTTTTGGGCTTGGTGTGGAGGTGGTATTCCTGGAGTTGTTTCAGGATGCAGTGGACATGATCCTAATGTTCCTCCAGAGAGTTTGAGCAGATCAGGATATTGTCCAGGTATACAATAACAAAGACATTGTTCATGTTGTGGAAGATGTCATTCATGAAGGACTGGAATGTGGCAGGGGAGTTGGTCATACCAAAGGGCATGACAAGGTACTTGAAGAGGCCATAGCAAGTGTGGAAGGCAGTCTTCCATTTATATCTCAGAGTGATTTGTATGTTGTTGTAACTAGAGCAGAGATCTATCTTGGTGTAGATCTTTGCACTGTGGAGTTAGTCAACAAGATCACTGATCAGGGAAAGAGAATACCAGTTCTCTTTGGTGACTTTGTTAAGTCCCCAGTAGTCAATGCAAAGGTGGAGGGAGTAATCCTTCTTCTTGGCAAACAGGACTGGAGCTCCAGCAATGGAGGTCAATGGTTGTATGAGTGAAACCTTTGCTCAGCATGTTGTTGAGGTAGTCCTTGAGGGCCTGGAGTTTGACTTCTGACATGTTGTAGATTTTGCCAAAAGGGGGAGAAGTGCCTTCTTTAGGTCAATTTTGTGATCATAGGATCATTGTGGAGGGAGTTCTTTTGCACTTCCTTTGGAGAATATGTCAGTGAATTTATGATACTCCAGTGGAACTACTTCATGCAAAATCTGTTTCTCTATTTTTGATTCCAGTGGGGTGGTGCCAGCCTATAGGTGTTCTTCTGGTAATGCCAGGGTGATCTGGAGCTGGTAAGCAAGGGTACCATCCTGTAAGATGCATGCAGAGGGGATAGTGCTGATGATTTTGATGTCAAGGGCTTCTAGGTCAATGGGGTTGGGTGTCCATCATGACCCATTGCCAGGACCCCCAGGCCTCACTACAACCCCTGAATTGCATCCCAATCAATCTCAACAGCCTCAGAGCACATTCCAACCCCCCACAAGCTCCTACAACCAATCCCCACCTCCAGCACCTGTCATGGCAGACCCTGACACTTCCCTGGCAGACACCAACACTTCTCTGGCAAACCCCAGCACTTCCCTTAGTAGGCTCCATCACTTTCTTGATTTCAACTGAAGACCACCTTCAACACTTCTTTCAGCCCCCAGCTAGCATCACATATTACAGATCCACATCAAAGCATTACCATGCCCCACTTACAAGTCTTGGAACATTCCCCACACCCAGACAATGATAAGTGACACCCATGCAGCCCTGATGAGCTTGTAGATCTGCAGCCCTGGAAAGGTTCCCCCATTAAGTACCTAAGCTATAGAGTAATATCAGTTACAAGAGTCTTGATATTATCTACAATTGTGTCCCAGTTTTGTCTCATGTCCCAGTTCTTGTGTTTCTTTTGTATCTTCTCAATTTTATCTTGTCTCATTCTTGTCTTGTGCCTCTCAGTCTTCCAGTTGATCCTTCAGTCTCTGAGTTTATTCTCTAGTCTCCTGGTTCAACCACACATCTCCTAGTTCATTTTCATGTCTCCCAGTTTATCTTCATGTCTCCTGGTTCTTCTAAATCTCATCTGCTCCAATACCTTTGGTTACTATGCCCTGGAGCCCTACTATGCTTATCCTGGTCCAACTGTGGTCCCCATTCTCCCAGGGCAATATAATACATGCTTTTCTTGGCCCCAAACCCTTGCCATTCCACATGTCCAAACCCCATCCTCCCCCCTGAAATGTCAGCAATGGATTCCAGCTTACCCCCAGCAATGCAACAAAGTTCTCTGCATGCTCCAGATAACTGCTGCAAAGTTTGCAAGGTGTGTCCATGCCCTTATCAGCCTGAGCCACCATCAAATCTCTGGGATCCTGGAGCAATCATCTGCCCACATCCTCAAATGCTACAAACTCTGTCAACAAGGCACCCTCCCTAAGAATGCAAGAAACACTCTGAAGGTAGACTCATGATGAATTATGGGCCCTAGTCAAGGAAGTTCATGTCTGCTCCTTAGGACCTCTGACCTGGAAGACCCCCCCCCTCCCAACTGGGCCCCCAGACCACCCCTGGTTGATAGGCTCCCCAGTGGCAGACTCCCAGGAGGATGGGCCCTAGCCACAGACACATTTACCCCTCCATGTAGAGGTGGGAATAACAACCATTATTACTACTATAATGTTGGACTCCCACTCCAAACCCAAGATGCCCTGGATAACACCTGCAACACACTGGCCCAAGAAGGCAAGCTCAACATCTAGAAACTGGAGCCCTTTCATGGCTGCAAACCCTAAAAATGGAAGATCTTCCACTCATGCATTGGGAAGGAAATCAGGGCACTCAGCATGCCCAATGGTAATAATCATTATGAACTACTATTAGCAGTTCATCCTACTCACTTGTCCATGTGCAAAGATGCAGCTTCTTTGCTGCTTACTATGTCAGCCCAGTGCTTTGATACAGCATTAGCCATATTGCTGGAGCTGCTAGTTCCAGCTTCAGGAATGACTGGGGTAGCAGTGTTAGCCACTGCAGCCATCTCAGAAGGGCTAGGGATGATGGTTGGAGTCATCTCTGGGCTGGTCTCAGCAAGCACTGAAGATTGGCTGGCATAGTCCAATACCATGGGCTCTTCAGTAGGTGCATCCTCTCAGGTTGCACCAAAGCTCACAGCTGGAGTGGGGGTTGCTTTGATTGTTGATGACAAGGGCCCTGCCTCAATTGATGGGGCACTTGGTGGAGGAGCCACAGATAGGAGCTCCTCTGCCTCAGCCAGGACACATCTACCACTGCTGCTGGATGGTGCAGCGGGTGGGTAAAAATGGGAGACTCCCCATAGCATCACCATTCAGCTGTGTGCAGTGGGAAGTTTCCATGGCTCTTGTGAAGTTGGGGGAGCACTCTAAAGCACTCCCTGTTGTCATTGGTGAGGGTGTACCACCCATTGCACCCCACTAAATGGGGGGGTTCACCCATGGACCAGAGTCAACAATGGCATTCATTGTGAACCTGCAAGAACAGGTCTATGTGCATGGCACTACCTGACCAGTGGTGATCCAAATAGGATATACTGTAGGTATACACATAGTTCACTCATGCATGTGGCATGTGGCTTGCAAGGAGGTGATGGATGATCTCCATTTTGCTGATATTGGGAATTTGTGCAGGCAACACTTGGAACCTATGCAATGTGAACATGTAGGGGCAGAACATATCAAATTCCCCTACATGAGTGTGGTAGCTATTGACCATGTCTTGATAGAGGTGGGGATGAGCTACCACCCTAGTGAACAACCATATGTAGGCCATTCAAGCATGATGTGAGGTCAGGCCAACCATGTGCAAGGACATATTGATAGCCACATCTGAGTACAGATTTTGAGAACCTGGGTGGCCATGGTGCATAATGTATTGCACCCATGCATCAATGTCAAAATGCTGTTTGATCAGGACTTGATTAAGTCCCACTCCATGGGTGTTATTGTCAGTACAGCCAAGCATGGCCATTGACAGAGAAGGCAAGAAGACCAGTTGCCAGTGATGGTCCCCCTGTAGTAGAGAAGTGGCTAGCTCCTCCAGGGTTAACTCCAGGACCTGCCACATAGTGTGGTCCCATTGGTCTGGTACAGTATAGTAGGAGATCTAGTGGAACTCCTGAACAAGGACAGTGGCATGTATTCTCTCTCTCATAGTAATGCAATCATTATGCCCACAAATTATCCAAAGCAGCAGTTGCAACTGCTCTGGGTTTATGGGCATTCTTCAAGGAGCCCATCAATATAGCTGTTCATATTGTGGGGATAGTGCAAAATCCCCACCATTTTGAAAGATTGGGCAATGAGTGCCTCATTGCCAATAAAGACAGCATTGGTCATTGGAGACCAATAGTAGTTGGGGTGCAGCATACCCTGGAAATCATTGTGGTGCTTGTAGTGCCCTCAGACCTTGACAGTCTCCTAGCTGTCTAGAAGACAGCCAGTCACCATGTCATTAAGATGCTGAAGGTCCTTCTTGGCCTTCTCAGTGTCTAGAGCTAACAGTCATTTGGCATTAGCATTGTGCTTGCTTTTGTGATGACACTGCACATCATTGTCATCCAAATCACTGTTCAAGATATGCTGCTTGGACAGCACAGCATTGTCCTCATAATCATTTTCCAGTTCCAAGGCTTGCCCTTGTTGGGTGGCAAAGAATTCTTCGTCATGTGGATCCCACTGCATGGGCAGAGTGCAGGACAGGGACTTCAATTACTCCAGCCTCTGATCCTTGCAGCACATTCACAGGATATGTGATTTGGGTGGAAACAACCATCAGGTTGTCACCCTGGGGAGCAGTTGCAGCTGGCTTTGCTGAGCCAGCCTTGATTGTTGCTGGCCTTGATGGTCCAGCTGTGGTCTGGGGTGCCCCAAAGTCTTGGCACATGTCCATCAGCTGGTCCTTGCTAGCAGGCACAATATCATTGTAGGGCACCAGAGGTGCCTTCTGCACTGAACCACCCTTGGAAGGCCTAGAAGGCCCAGTTGAAGCCTTTTTTGCCTCTGGAGGGTTAGCAGGGGAAGCTATGTGCTTCCCCAAAGCTGATCAACAGAGGTCTGAGCAGGCCTCATCCCTTTGATTGCAAACTAAATCAAGTTCATTAAGAACTTGAGACAGTGCAAGCTGCACTACCAGGTTAGTGAGGACATCAGCACTAAAATTCTGTGGCACTCTGGAATTGTATAACCACTGGAGCAGGTGAGCAATCTGCTCATCTGCCATAGTCAAGGGCTCAGGCTCTTTAGCCTTTCCCTTGTCCATCTCTTTGGCAGTAAAGCATTGCTTGACCATCTTCAGGTGGTCAACAAGGAGGACCCACTCTTCATTGCTGGTGTAGTTGACAACATCTCAGTCATTGCCCTCTGCTTCCCTTTGCTTCCAGGAGCAACCTTTGGTTGCTCTGCCATTCCTGACAATGATGAGGATGCATCTGGAGGATGCACTATGGTGGACAGCAGCAGGTATCCCCTCCTTGTCCACCTCCATTGCATCAGGGTGGTTGTAAGCAGGGACTGAGATCTCTACTTGTGGGGACACAGTGGCAGGTTGTTGTTGACCTGCCATGCCCATTGCTTGGCTGGGTCCAGCCACTGACAGTGGGGCCACAGAATACTGTGACCCCACATACTGTTGGAACTTGTGTGACCACACAGGTTGTGCAATTCCTGAGTGTCCAAAGTTTGCTGGGGGCACTTAGGCCCCCCACATCCTCTGGCCAATCCACCTCATTGCAAAGGCACACTGCATCCCTGCATTAGTGACTGTTGCATTGCCATGGTGTAACTAGGTGGGGCCACCTCCTGTGGCCCCATTGTGGGTCCTACCCTCATGGGCCTTGTATCCCATGGGGACACTCATCTTGCTGTTGGGAGTGGCATGTCCCCAGGCAACAGCCCAGTACTAAACAATCCCATCCTAGGGGGTAGCATACCCCCCAGTACTCCTCCTCTTGAGCTCTGTCCAGAGCTCAACACATAGCTAGGCAGACCCTTGTCTGCCTCATCTGGCTTTTTCTTTTTCTTGCCCATAGGGCAAGGAGTCTTTCTATCCAGTGTTGGCATGTCACCAATGTGGTAGAAAAAGACAAAGACTTGTTACCTTAGTGGCTGGCCAAAAAACTTGGTTGATATAATGTGTGATGGCTAGCATGCTGATGGCCCCTCCAACTTGACATTGTCCTTCTAGTCAACCATGCAGGGCACCAAAGACCCTGCAACTCCAAATAACAATCAAGGGCCTCAAGGTCCTTGCATGTCACTAGTGACTTCCAAGTGGTATCCCTAAGGCTCCACCAAACCTCAAACTTGAGGTTTGATCCTATCCAGCAATGACCTATCAGGTCATTGATGAACCATTCCTGGTCATCTGGAGTGCCAAAGTCATATGGCTCTGGCATTGCCCTGTTTTGCAACAGCACCTTGTTGCTGGCCCTATATGGGCATAACAGTAACACATGGAACTTAGGATGAATCCTTTATTCCTGGAGTGCTGTAGACAACTCCAGCTATGGCCCAACCCACTTCAGGTAAAGCTTCCTAGCTCTGCCTCTCAGGAAGGTAAGGTTCCTTGTTGAAAGGTACACCAATGCACCTTTCTGCAGTTGGGGATCTAGCCTACAATGCAAGTTTGTGACATGTGTCTAGAAGATGTGTGCCTCAAAAATTGCATTGTGTGCAGCCACCAAGTTCTCCAGAGCTTGGTGGGCAAACTGTTTAATCCCTTCAGGAATCACTGAGTCTGACTAGATCTCATGTATCATTGACAGCATCTACCCAGCATTCAACTCAATTGATGCATGCTTTGTCATCTTGGATACACCTGCATTGATAGTGAACTCAGTTAAGTCTATACAACCTAGCCAGTCCTTTTGATCTGGGCACACTACAGTGTGCAAAATCTGACCAACATTCCTATTGGCACATTTGGTTTGGCCATCCATCTGCAGACGGAATGTTGTTGACATTGAGAGCTGCACTCCTAAAACCTTATGCAGTTCACACCACCATGTGTATGTATATAAACTTAGAATCACAGTCACTGACAATAGAACTTGGGAGACCATGTAGTCTCACAATTTCTCTCATGTAGATCCATGACAGTTGCCATGCTGTCATGGTTGTATGCACTGGTACCATATCCACCATGCTTGTCATGTGACAAATAACTACCCACCAGTAGTTATATCCCTTGGACTCAGGAAAGGGACCTATGAAGTCCACTCCAATTGAGTCCCAAGGTTTCACTGGGATGGGCAGGGAGTGTAATTTTCCTGAAGGGAGCTGATTGCTCTCTTTTGCCCATTGGCACAACTGGCAAGTGGTGCAAAGTGCTCAAGCATCTGTGACCACAGTGGGCCACCAATACCATCAATGAAGGTATTCCATCATTTGTTGGGCACCAAAGTGCCCAACCACATGGTGTGCTTGGTCTAGCAGCTTGGTGACCATTTCTTGCTCTTGAGGTATACACAATACCTCATAACCCATGATATCAGTCATCCAAATGAGCTTGTCCTTCAGCTGAAAGGATTTATAATCCTGTGGCTGGCTCAACACTTCAACAAAGAGCTTGTCTTTGCCATATGAGGCCTGGACATAATGAGTAAACTCTCCATTCAACTGCTCTTTTGTTTGTGGACTATGGGCCATCTCAAGTATGTCCTCACCCAGCATTATGTCCCCTGGGCCCTCAAGGCTCTGGGACCACTGATGATCTCCCTTGTTGTCATTACTGCCAGCAAGGGCCTTCACTTCTGCATCACAAAGTTTGTGATGGTCTCACATCAGTCAACTTTTGCAGCTCATAGAGTGCAAATCTGATCCAACTGAGCCTGCATTTTCTGCAGTCATGGCAGGGGCAAATCATCTCCCTCCAGGTTGATGTGTGTGTCTGCACACACATAGTCATAAATGTGATGCATGTTGCAAGGGGAGTCACCCTCAAAGTAATGGGATAAGCAGTCCACTACCTTGTTGAGTTCTCCTTTTATATACATGATGTTGAAATTGAATCTTGACATGTAATCCATCCATCATCACTGATGCAGAGACAAGTTTTGCTGAGTTTTGAAAAACTCAAGTGCTTTGTGATCTGTGACCACATGGATTCAATATCCTAGGAGCTTATCCTCCCATTTCAGGAGAGCTTCTAGGATAGCAAGCATCTCCAACTCATGCACAGCATAGTTCTGCTGTGCATCAGTGAACTTCTTGAACATGAATCCAGCTGGCTGACATTTCTGCCAGCTTGGTCTTTGTCCATACATCTCTCCAATGCCTGTCTTTGAGGCATCACAGATCAGCCATATAGGATCCTTGTGTTGAGGATCTATGGGCCAAATAACTGGAGTTTCAGTGCAGATCTGCTTGATCATGTCAAAAAACCACTGGTGAATATGGCACCAATGAAATGGCAACTTGTTTGGTGTTAGCCATCAGTGGACCTGTATACACAGATATATTGGGTAGGAACTTCCTGATGTAGTTCACCAACCCCATGAATTGTTGGATATTGTTGTAGGTTCTATGATAACATGGCTGAGGTACTCTATGTGCTTGGCATACAGCTTGCACTTCTTCCACTTGAGGTAGAACTTGTTCTTACATAGTTTCTTGAAGACTACTCTGAGGTGCTGTTCATGCTCCTCAATAGAATCTGAGAAGACAAATATATTGTCTAAGTACACATGCATCCATTTCCTGATGATGTCCCTGAAGATGGATGTCATCAGCTGTTGAAATGTAGCTGGCACATTACAGTCACCTATCTACATGATATTACTGCAGTATATACTAGTGATGATCATAAACATGATTTTTGGTACATCCAAAGTACATATCCTCACTTGCTCTTATGCATTGGTGTGGTCAATCTTTGCCCTCACTGGTGTGTGTGCAACATCTTCCCAAATGACCTCCTGGTCAGGTAAGGGCATTACATCCTTCACTGTATTATTATTGCACTGATAAGCATCTAATGCCATCTGCAGTGAGCCATCTTTCTTGGGAATGCACAAGAATGGTGCAACCTAATCAGCCACACATGGCTCCCACCATTTAGCTCATACATAGCAGTCAATTTTGCCTTGCAATTGCTGCCAAAATGGCTTTGGGCACCTGGGCATGAAGTATGAATATTGTTTGGTCTCATCTATGAGATTAATCTCATGGTTGACCTCATGCCATGGAGGAAGTTCCTCTTCATACCATTGACAATGTCCTGAAACTTGTCATACTGTAAGGGGACAACCCTATATGGGGACTCCACTCCATTCAGGCCTAGCCCTATGGACATACCAGACTGGCTGCCCATCTCTCCCTGCTCCTTTCCTATCACTTAGTAGTCACCTACCATAGACACTGGACTCTACATCTCCTTTTGTCATATTGGTTACTCATTGCTTAGCATACTCATGCTGCTTACTACATACAGTATTAGTCATAGCATAGTCATGGATGTAGTATATAAGCCAGTCACAAGGATAGAATATCCTTTGACTGATCAATAGCAGCATCTACCAGGTCTATCCACTTGATTGATTGTGAGCTCCCTAGCATTGTCTAACTCTGTCTTTGCCCAGCTTCAACCCTTGCCAGCTGCTTGCCCATGTTAGCACTCACTTACCACTTGTCTCTTAGCTCTTGCATTGTGTGATAGGAGTATTCCACAGTGTTGAGCATTCCCTCACACATATCATTGCTGCCAAAGGCAAGGAATATTGCTCTCTGTCAGCTTGAAATGCCATGTCTTCCCTCCATCTGCATTATGCCAAAAATGGTGTTTGTCCTTAGCTAGCTTCACCCATTGCACCATCCTTGCATACTTATCACACAAGGCCATTGTCAGGTTCTGCTGACCTGGGGGCTCAGCTACACTAGGCAAGTCCCTTACTAGGTGAACACAATGTCTATACTCATGATCTCAGGCTCCAGTGAGCTCTGGAAGGGTGAAACAGTGTGAGCAAAGGTGGTAACAGTGGTCTGGGGAGGTCTAGGGTACTCTGGTGGGCTAGATGAAGGGGCAGGAGTAGTGGACAAAGGGGGGGTGAGTATGGTATGGAGCTCTGGAGATGAGATATCAAGGGCTCAGTGAACTCAGGGTTGGACTCCAAGTTGAGGGTACAGGGTTTTAGGAGTTCTACAGGTGTCAAAATAGAGTTGAGATAAGGAAGACAAATGTAACCAGGCAGTTGAGACAAGGTGAGAGACTGAAGAAAGTGAGACAAGATGAGACTTGAAAACAGATGAGAGACTGGGGATGAAAATGGAAACTGATAAGATCAGACTGATAAGATTTGAGAAAGATGAGATTGGAACAATAAGATTCAATGAGACAATCTTGAACAAGAAGATGGAGACATGAGAGACATAACAGACACAAGAATGTAGGTAATATCAAGACTACCCTAACTATTACTACACTACAGCTTAAGTACCTGCAGGGGGAACTCCTCTGGGACTGTGGGTCTGAGGTTGGATTGTGTTGGCAGGTCTCCAGTATGGTTGAATGGGGCATCCTGAGACTATCTAGTTGGGTGTCAGTAGTATCTTGATATGTAACCATGATGCATGCCAGGGAAGGGTGGAGTTACTTGGGTACTGAGGGAAGGCCAGGGAAATTACAGGGAATGCTAGAGAAGCATTGGGGATCTCTGGAGAAGCATTGGGGTTTGCCAGAGTGGGCACCATGGGTAGGAAAGTGTCCTAGAGGTTGGGGGAGGAGGGGGGTGTGCTCTGGGCTTGCTGAGTTTGGTTGGGGTAGGTCTGGGGGCAAGGTGGGGTCCAGGGGCAGGTCATGACATCACCCCCCTATTAGTGTTGGGACCCTTTGAGGCATGGGGAGATTTTTGGGAGTCAGTGGTGGCATGAGAGTTGAAGTTGAAGTGAGATGGCTTCTTCAACTAGAAGCTCTCCAGAAAAAAAATAAAAGGCAACCAAAACCAGTCCAGCCTACCATTGTTGTCTTCTCATATCTTCCCCAGCCTCCTCATCTTCATTGTCTTCATTGTCCCCTACTCATCCCCCTTCTGGTGAGAACCATGTGGAGGTTTGGGCTGAGTATGAGGCCAGGAGGGCAGAGTTTGACTGGCATTGGGATTGGAAAAGGGTTGATGCAATGTACTGGCAGCATAAGTGACCAGTTTTCCAGGCATGCCCATTGCTTACTGATTCATTTCCCCAGAGTTATCCAGGGCAGTGGCAGGTCCTTCCTTGGTTCCAGCCCCAGTCAATATCTTGGGGCCATCTCACCAACCTTCCCCCCCTTCCCCAGCTTGTCCTGTCTGGCCAACCCTGGTCCTGGGGATGGTGCAAGTAGTTCTGGATATGCAGCAGTTTTCCCAAGCAGAGGTAATGGCAGATCAGTTTACAGAGGCAATGAGTTGGGTCCAGGAGCCCCCCACCCTGGAATGGTGTAGGGTGGAGGCCCCAGTAAGTTGCGGGGCAATCTTGTCAGTGTACATTGTTGAGCAATGATTCTGCCGCCTGCTAGTCTCATAATTATTATTATTTCTTTTTGGTTTATTTCTTGTTTTACGCCATGGTGCACATTCACCTATGTTTGTTTGCTATTCTTTAGATAAAACCTTATTTTATTTCTACAAAACATATGCATCCACAAACCACACCCTTAGTTGTTTGCATGCTATTGTGTCTGAACATTAAGGGTGTGTAGCTTGTTCTTACCTACAATGCCTCGTTACTTACTCATACCTGTAGTTAACATACTTCATATTGTTCTACAGGTCAATAGAGTTGTTTGCATGCTATTGTGTCTGAACATTAAGGTTAACATACTTCATATTGTTCTACAGGTTATGGGCCCCACTCCTGCTTCTATTGAAAATACACAGACATGAGAAAACAACTCGAAAACTATATGTGACACACAGCTCCACACTGCCCAAAAATGTCTAACCCAAGCTCCACAAATCCACCCACCTTCCCTGAAAATTTACAGTTTGATAGTACCAACTTCGGCACCATGGTGCACATTCACCTATGTTTGTTTGCTATTCTTTAGATAAAACCTTATTTTATTTCTACAAAACATATGC
>JAGGAV010008264.1:0-11993 GCA_017657295.1 Termitomyces sp. DKA64 | reverse complement strand
GTGGCAACCTCACAGTCAAAATGGTCTGCCACCTCCTCTTTGAATGTTGACAGTATCAGTTCAAGAGACATTATTATCTGCAGCAGGGATTGCAATGCAAAGCTGAGTCCATGTTTTACCTCCTTAATAAAACTGATGCCTTTAGACCCCTCTTCAGATACATCAACACAACAAAGCACCACAAGCCTATTGCAGACCCTGGATCTTCCACTATGGCTGCAAGGCCCTAATAGGCCTTTGACCCTGAAATTCTCTATTATTCTATCTTACACACACCTCATCTAATGTCAGCACTGGTCCTCTTCCCTACCCCACCTCCACCTTACATACTTTCCTCTTGGGTTGGGCTCAACACCAAGTTGCTCAACCCTGCTGCCCATTCCTAGCAGGTGGCACATTGTAGCACCTCATGCAACAAGCAATGTATCTTGGCCTCAGGATATTACTAGGGGAGCATGGTCTAAAACAGTCTTGGATAAGCTGACCCATGCTGGATGTCCTGGAGGATGTCTACCTCTGCTCCTTTGATGACTAGACCTTCCATGGCTTGGATTGTGAACAATTTGGGCCAGAGGAGCACAATATTACTGTTGTCATCCCCTCCAGTGCCATGGTCTGCTCTCTGGGACAGGGCATCCAGCTTCCCCATGCTCTGGCCTGGCTTGTGGTGCAGTGAGAAGTCAAAGTTGGCTAGGTAGAGGGACCACCAGGCCTGTTGGCAGTTGAGCTTCTTGGCCATCCAGAAGTACTCAAGGTTCTTGTGATCTGTCCAAACCTTGAAATTATGCTGCACACCCCCCAGGAAATGCTGCCACTCCTTGAAGGACCAGATGATGGCCAGCATCTTTTACTATGGGCTGCCTTGGCCAAACATCATGTGCATATTTGATGGTATGTGATCATAATATAGCTCTTAATTCCAGAGAAGGAGGCTAAAGCTCATCTGGATGGTTGCTGACAAAGAAACCCAGGCATGACTTTGGGCCCATGACTACAATTGTTTCTGGTTCACCAAGGTAGTTTTTTCTGAATCTATTGATTGAGTTCTGGGTTTACCCAAACTCTTCACTTGATATCCAGGCAACCACAGCAAGTTCTTGGTCTGCCTGACCTTGTTTCCCATTACCCTCCTTCAGTTCAAGCCAATGCAAGTGACATGATGAGTGATGTTGGAACCTGCAGATCTGGAACTCAGTATGCCACAGGAATTTTATACAACAGCAAGAAGCGGCACTTACCAATTAGCATTCATCCAGTATATGCAGTATGTCTAATTTACTTGAACTTGGAAAATCCATCCAGATCTTAGGTTCCATATACAAACACTCAAGAGTCCATTCAGCATATAACTTGTAAATCTGATGATGATCCTGGCTCCACCAAAGAAGGCAAAATCACAGAGGATAAATCACTATGTCATCCCAGATGTTTTAAATCTGACTTGTTGATCAGTTAGGAAGTTGAACTTGGAGCATATTGTCCCTGTTATGTTAAAGGTAAGAGAGCATTTTTGGTTTTGGAGTTGACATCTATCAATCACAAGTTGACTATTTGAGATTGGTGAACAAGGCAGACTCAGGACCAGAGGGCTTTCCCCTGCCAGTTGAACTCTACTTTGGATGATCAGTCATTTGTTGCACTATCATTATGCACAAATATAGCTTTGTAACCAACAATTGTGGCTGGACTATTTTGATCTTGGAAAATATGATGCATTGTTCACAAATAATTATTATTCCAATACAAAGATAGATCCATAGATTGTTTCAAGCAAATATAATTTTTGACACATTCTTCTGTCTTTTGTTCTGGAATTGAAAGGGCATAAGTTACCTAAGTAGCATCATGACTCATGATGCACAATATTTGGTCAAAACAGCACAGCCAAACAATATCATTTTTCAGCCATTTTGCCACTCACTTTTCCATTTACTACTAGCATTCTTTATTGTTATCCATCTTTGGACTAAGCTCTTTCCTTCCCCTGGTGTTATGAGTTTACCTAGAGACTCTGCTCTGATTTCCATTGACATCATAAAAGTATGTCACACATGGGGCTGGTTAGAGCTTCAGTTAAGGCTAAGGACAAGGTATAGCTGGCTCCTTCAATGTTCACATGGTGAAGGAACCTCCCATCAGATTAATTAGATGTCAGTTTTTGCTGGCCCACAAAAGGAAAACAAAACTTGTCTGGACAATTGCTGACAAAGATTATAGGCATGACTGTGTGATATTTCTTTCCTCTGGGTTCAGTTTCCTACACACTGGTTCCTACACACCAAACTCTTCACTTGAGCTCCTGCATGCATTTCCAAACCTCAAAATTAGTCTGGGTGTTTGACTGTCATGTCCCTTACACTTGGTCAAAATTGTGTTTGAAATGCCAAGTTTGCTGCCTATTTGTGGTTCACAGACATGCTTGTCTCTTGTGCATCTTCGGTGGAAACCTATGGGATAGAGACTAGAGTTCATGTAAGCAAGTGCTGGTCTTTAAGATAGTTCCTTCAAAGACATGTAATTTTTCAGTTGCTTGCAAAGGTGCTTGATACTGAGGAGTGTAAAATAATGTTGCCAAGTGCAGATGATATGTTCTTGCTTTTTCGCACTCAATTTCTTGGGGGTGTACCTCCCAATGCAACTGAAGAGAAACTCATTGACACTCTATTCAAAATTCTAATGTCATATCGAATATTGGATATTGATTCTTACATAAATAACACCCCACTTTGCACACACACAACATCCAATCCTGTGCCATACAATAAAAAAACTGTTTGTTCTTTTTTCCTTTTCTTGAAATTGAGAACATCAGTCTTAAGCTCCTGTTTTTTCAGCCTCTGAATGATCTTAACAATGTTTTCTCCATCCTAGCTCAATCACAACATGATCTATTTGATCACCTTCACAAGGTTGAAAAAGAAGCAAGGAAATTAGAAAAGTGGTTGATGATACCTACTGTAGACTCTGTAGTTAATCCACTTCTGTTCCTGTAATCTAAAATTGCCAAGAGATTTGCCAAAAAACATCTTAAGACCTCTTTAACCAATTTCATGTCTGCTGCTTTTCATCTTGGATGTCTACTGAAGGTATGCATATTACTAACTTCCTTAATTTGGAGCTCTAACCTGATTTCTCTTGTTTCAATAGGGGAACACATACTTATCCACTGATCAGACTAAGATTGAAGAGATACTCATAGATGAGTAGGTATTTTCTGACCCTTGTGAATGGCCTTGAACACCTCCTTTAGTCAATGTAAAGCCTCCAACCAGTTCAAGGTCAAGGCCATCAATGAAGCTTACAATCCTCTCTATATAGCACTAGCCACTTCACCCTTGATGCTCCTTCTGCCTCAGGAGTATGCTGAGTTAGCAGGGAAGGACATGCTTCTCAAAGAGAATTAATGATCTCCCACCATCCTGACCATTATCTGAACATTTATCCAAAGGTATGGACCCATGTTGAGGGTCTTGAGCACCCCCCTGCTGTTATAGCAGCTGAGAAGGCTATTTGGTGGATTATTTTCAATATTTCCCTTGGCCAAGATGTTATCAAAGAACTCAAAGTTGCCTTCAACAATGTTAAAGGCATAATGTGCAAAATGGTTTCCAAATGGATTATGGTAATTGGAATGCCTGAAAAAGGTTTGTTGACAATTCCCATATTCTTCAGTACTCTCATTTCTTCTGCCATGTCCAACAGCCAAAAATGCATTGCTGACTGGCCCAAATGACTCAGTGCATGCAGGCAATCATGTGGAAGAAGAGGCCCAGGCTACTCATCTTATCTTGGCAACTGGTATGCATGTCTTTGTGCCTATAAATATCCCCTTATGGTTCCATTGTTAGGCAATCAATCTTGTGTCCCATTGGGAACTAACACATCTTTTGGATGTTGTTGGACTTGGTGATGCCACTAGGAATGAAGATGATTGCTTAGGAGTAGTTGGTGCAACTAATGATAATGAAACTGGAACCAAAATGCTCCCCTACACTGCTGATAGCAGATGTACAAATGAAGCATCAGATGGTGTAGGTTTGCTATTACTGCAGCATACTGGAGACTTTGAACCTGGAGATGAGTGCTCAAGCACAGCTGGTGAAGATGATATGGTTCATGATAATGAACCAGGAACCAATATTGAAGGTAGCATGGGGCATGACAACAAACCTGGAACCAAAATGCCCCCTCATGCTGCTGATGCCAGCCATAGGGACAAGGAATCAGATGGAGTAGGTTTGCTATCCTAGTCACAATGTACTGGAGACTTCAAATGCAGACATACCAGTAGATATGAAGATAGTCATCTAGAAGACTCTAGAACTGAATTTCCCCCTGATACTGTTGAAATCTGAGCAAGGAATGAAAAAAAAATTTCAGAGTTAGCTGGCAAAAGCAGTTTAGTCAATGATATTGAACCAGGGAACAAAACATCCCTCAATTTTGCTAAAACTAGAGAATCCCTCAATGCCTCTAAACTCCAACCGAGTAATAGGGAAAATCATTTGCAGTCTATTCAATGACACTGCATCAGGAACTGAAACATCTCACAATGTCATTGAACCTGGAGGTGCCACTGGCAATGGGTAAGAATACTTAAGGATAGATGATGAAGCCAGTGCTGCTGACTGCCATCAACTACTGGGTAGCAGCCATTCAGAGCCCACCAATGAAGATGGAGAATTGAATGCATCTCTCTTTTCATCAAAAAATCCACATCCACATTCCCAAGTGCAGCACACTAGAGACTTCAACCTCTTCCCCACACCACTGGAACATTCTTCCTTGCTGATGGACACTGAAATGTTGGGAAGTGACAGGCAGCCTGCTACCATTGACCCCATCATATTATCATCTTCCCAAGCTGACACTGAGTCTCTTTTGTCTCTAATGCCCATACCACCTTCACCATCACCAGAAGTTGGAGAGCACCAGGAATCCACCCCTGGTAAAGATATGACCAGAAGCATGATGGGCCATTTGCCTCAGTCTACTCCTCCACAGTATCCTTCCAGCTCTTCTCAGAAGTCAAAGTCATTCAAGCAGCCACACAAGAAGTTGGGCAATGAGGGCAAAACAAGTCAGACCTCTTATGATTCTCATGGTGAACAGGCATCAAACAATCTGCCTTTGGAAATGGAGGCATCTGTGCATATCTTATTCTTTTGCTCTGCTGGCTGCATCCTAACTTACCCTTCCTGTTTGATGGCAACATAGGATAATGAAGATTCTAGAGAACCCTTAGCCCTCAAGGCCTTTAATTCCCTAATTGTAGGCTCAGAGTCTGTAACATATCCTATCCCTGGATCAAAAGACTTGTACACATTTACACCTTCCTTTCATGTATGTGATATTGCTTTTCATATCTTATGTCAGCTGCACTAACCATACTTTTATTTAAACATTAGTTTCAAAGTCATCTCTTGTGGTTCTACTCCATGCATGCTGCTGCATCACATCCACAAGACCACCCATCCCTCATTCATGTTATTGACCATTCTGATTATATTAAGGCATCTCCATTGGCTCTTTCCTATCTCCTCAAAAAATTCACATGTATAGTGGTCATTAATGAGCCCTACAAACATAAAACATTCTCCTGGGAGCTTCTCAGCAATATATGCAGCCTGTTTGAACATACCACTCTCCAAGGTCAGTTGTATTCAGATTAGACTATTTACAATGATTAATATCCCAACCAGGCTTTACTATCAATTCTGAGGAATGGACCAGATGGGGCAGACCAATCAACTTTGTGCCACAGCTTGGCATTAACAAGTCCAAAAGCAATCATTGCCTGCACCTCCCAAGTGCTTCTGAAACCTTCCCTTTTCCACCCTTCTCATCTGATAAAGTTGCTTGGAAGGAGGTCCAAGGTTGAGCTTATTGTCAAAGTTGGGAAAGCTATCCAGTACCAGACATGTGCTGGGGGCTTGCAGCTATGGGCTCCACTCAGCATTACTGGCATGTGGAATCCAATGGACTTGGGACCTTCCTTCATGTTAAAACAGGAGTGAAACTGTGGTTCATCACCACCCCTTTGACAGGCAATTTTGGTGAGTTTTTGAGCATAGACTTATTCACCTCCTTTGATCAACAAGGAGTTGTGGAATGTAGAAATGGTTGGGCTCAAGGCAGGCTCATTCTTGTAGGCTTCATTGTCACTGTTGCACATCTCCTGGAGTCACTAATCTTGTCAGAATAATGCATTCAAGCTAGCCCCATGCCATTGTGACCCCAGAGCCCAGCATATGCAAAGGCAGCCATTACTACACCATGTCAACTTTGAGATTCCATTGTAGAAATCTATCATAATTTTGTTGTTAGCAGGGAACTCACCAAACTGACCATGAGTCTGCCATGCATGCAATTCTCTTGAGGATGTTGAGATACTATCTTCAAGAACTGGCAGAGGACCATCCCAAGGATTACAGTATGTGAACAGTGAATCATTGAGTCAAGTTTAGCAAGTTCATATTCCTATTTAGTTGTGGATTGTGCTCACATCCCAGACATTCTTCAATGGGATAGCTTGTTAACTCTCCTCTATTTTATCAATTACTTTGAGTTCTACTCAGCTCTTGTTCACTGGTATTATCCTATCAAGGATGATGTCCATGGCTTTAAAGCCTCTGTGAAAAATTGAATGTGTGCATGTCAACTTGTACACTGGTTTTTCCAGAATCATACTCTGAGAAGCCTAATAGCTATCTTGAAGGGATCTGAGGTGCTAGATAAGATCTATGCACCTTTTCTTGCCTGTCAAGCCAAACTCCTCATGTTGTATAAAAGAAAGGCATAGAAGGCAGGTCTATGTGGTAATTTGGCAATGGTGATGCCGAAGATGTTTAGTTGGAATGTTGAAGAATGTATTAAGCAAGGGCCTGACTGGGTGGCTTATCAGTTGACAATCATTGAATTCTTGCAATGTTCATTTTCATGGAACAGTGTAGAGTATCATATAGAGCATTTGGAGGCCCCAGTTCAGATTGGTATGTGTTCTTTTTCTTTGTTACATGGTTTGAATTGAATATACTCAATTGACATAGCCTTTCCTTTTCTTGATGGATTCATACATGGAGATGGTAAAATGATTCAGAAACTTGCCCTCTCACTTTGCCTGTCAGTTGATCTTATTTGAACTGAGGTAGAACATTCTTTGGACCATGAATCACAAGACAAAAGTGACATTGATGCTGATGACAATGCTGCATCAGGGGCAAGTCAAGACTATGTTGAAAGTGGTATGACAGAGGAAACTCTTGAAGATAATGGATCTACTACAGCCAGGAATCCCCCATCAAAACACATCCATGTTATGTCTAATGTGGAAGAGGAAAATGATGCTGGTAGAAAGAGAAAGAAGGCTCATTTGTAACTAACTATTCCTGCAACTAGGTAAAATCTTGTTTGTATAGTTGACAGATATAAATACCTTGCTGGAAGGTGCCCTGTGAGTTTGGAAAAAATTTTAGACAATTGCATAATCAGCCATAGATGCATGCATCATGGATGTATATGGGATATTGTAATATTTTGCAACAACAATATTGCTGCACCACACAATGTCTTTTCTGAAGGCTTGGCCCTGGATTTCGTGGATTATCTTGTTGATAGGAAAAGGCTGATCATTTTGAGCAATAGTCAAATAAAAGATCATATAGGGATTGGTTAATCTCTGGGTCATCCCATTGAGTGCATCTAGGATCTGAAAGATTGTTAAGAATCAGTTTTCAACACAGAACTATGATAAGCATACATGGAATTCTTATGCCTTTGATCCTAGTTCTTGCTCAACCTAGGTAGATCAGATTGGAGAGTTTACATCTCATCATTGTGATATTTCACAAACATAATTCATGTATACCTCAGCCTAAGGTATTTGACTTGGTACATTAGTACAAGTACTGTGGGTGCAGTATTAATATTTGGCTGTTTTGACTTTTACAAGGTCACCTTGTAGTCAGCTCCACAAGACATGGTGGGGAACCTAAGGGTATTTAAGGTAAGGGATGCTGAATTTCACAATGGATGCCTAGCTTGCTATGAGAAGGGAAAAGAATGGCATTAAAGGACATTAAATTGTAAGGTAAAACCACACAAGAGACTTATTGAGGCTAATGCTTGAACTTAGTGGAATTCCAGAAGAGATATGTTTAAGTTTGGAACTTGTTAATTAGACCTCTCAAGGAACAAGAGTTCACTTAGTCAGTGATCAACAAACCATTTGGCTTCACACTTGGAGCAAATAACCACCCAAGAGGACAATGCATGACAACAGTGCTGTTTATAGGCTTACTAGAAACTAGAGAATAGATATTGATCAGTTTTTATGCAAATATGATCACATAATGCACAAGTTGATTGGTTTCTATGCAGATGATCATGTAATCCACAAGTTGACCTTGACTATCATCATTCCAGCAACAAGTTCTGGGTTTACCCAAACTCTTTTTGTGAGCTTTGGAATCTTTTAAGCTTTAATTACCCTACCCTTCTCATATATCCTGCTTCAAATTTTCTTTATATATATATCTACCCTTTTTGTCAGGTCTAGGACCTGAACCATTCACAATTCTATTTTGAGGGCATTGTCATACATTGCTCTGAAATATTGCAATACCCTAATTTACTCCAGTCTCATCTCAACATGGATCAAGAGTAAGTTTTGCATTTACATGTAGATACCTAAACATTTTTGACATGGCTTCATAAATTGGATAAGAGTTCTGGAAACATCCTTTTTATCAGGGTGATATCTACTATTCTCTGAACTCCTCTTGCTCAGTTTCTCTCCCATCAAAAGATCCAACAATCAGCACTGAAGATACCATCTTTACTCAAACCTCCACTGAAGATGACTTCATTGAGCCCTATTGGTGGACAGAAGAGTTTGGATGGCTTGCATTTGTGCCTTGTAAACCCTTGTACAGCAGCCTTCTATTTCACTGACTTGCCAAGGTTCCAAAACACTTGCACCACTCTATTAAATAAGTTTTCTCTACCTCCCAAATCAAAAGACTTGTGGGCCAAATTGGATTTGTGGTTATTGTGCACAACATCTATCCTAGCCAAGGAATTTGATATCTCAGTAGTTTGCCCTTTCTCTCCTTGGGCTCTTGGTTACAATGCTGAGCACAATGGTCATGGACAAGTGTTGTTTCATGTTTACAAGGCCTGAGGTTGGTTCAAAGTCTGGATGGGATTGCTGTTGTATCTCATTGCCAAAGTTAAGTCAGCTGAACTGTCCAGTATTGATATGGATTGGCAAAGAGCACTGTGCCAGAATGACTTTGCATTTGACACAATTGATGCACTTTATGCTTTATCAGTCTACAACTTCTCTCCAAACACTGAATGTGCTGGCATCTTCCTTGATCTTACCAGCAAAAACACATGTCAGCCCCCTATCAAGTGGTTTTTGAAATACAACATTCCTGTCTGGTATTGCTGGGGCAGTAAGGAAATGTCTATCCCTTCCCTTGCTTATTTGGCCCCTCTCCCAAGTGAAATGCAGCATGCAATGCTATACCTGACCAATACAGTATGGGCAGTGCACACACCATTGCCAAAACAACTTGAATCTGTGAAGGTGACTGCCTCTTTGGCAAAATGGCCTGAATATGAAGTTTTCTTTGCTGCTCATGAGGAATGCAATGCTAGACATCTCTTGTATGAAAGTGCAGCTGATGGGCAGACTCATTTAAATCAAGGGTGCTGGCTGCCTACAGTCAGTACTCCAGTCTTTGAATGGGTTTGTAGTGAGGGTCCCAGTGTGTAAGGCAGATAGGGAAGAAACACTTGGACAGTACAGTGAAGCACAGAGGCAGTATGATTCATTTACAAATGAGTGGGATTGCTGTGAAAGATTTGGACCTGGTGATGAAGATGGCAACAAGGAACTTTATCTTTTTACCCATGAAATGAACAATTTTTCTATGTTTGAGGCTGTTTGTGACCCATACAGAAATGAAATGTTTATTGACAATGATTTTACTGAAGTAGAGCTCAACCTCATTTCTGGCACCTATGCTTGTCCAACTGGTAAGCCTTTGCTTTACTTTGCTACATAGTATCTCATCATATTTTAGATACTCCTGGCCAATTTTCCTTTCACTCCTGGTTTCCCTCACCAATAACCTTTGAATGTGGTGGGAGACATTATGACCACTGGAATGAAATTTCCAAGGATAATTTCTCTTGGTGACTA
This sequence comes from Termitomyces sp. DKA64, assembly GCA_017657295.1. Taxonomy (NCBI): domain Eukaryota; kingdom Fungi; phylum Basidiomycota; class Agaricomycetes; order Agaricales; family Lyophyllaceae; genus Termitomyces; species Termitomyces sp. DKA64. The sequence goes on along the minus strand of JAGGAV010008264.1, from coordinate 1,783 downwards.
GACCAGATCAATGGGGACAACCATGAAGCAAGTTCTTGAGGACCCCTCCCCATGAAGAAATGGCATGACCTCTTATACAGCACAAAAGAAGTCTCCTGTTCAATAAATGCTATGGAGTCATGGTCTGAAACATTTATTCAACAAACTTTGTCAAGTAACAACATAAAAATATCTACAAGCAGAAGTGCTACACAAATAAGATGATTTATTAGCTAACTGATACATAGTGCAAAGGTTTAGGGGTAGTAGAAGGTCAAGTTTCTTGGAATATAAAGCTGGCCTTGATGTGCCCAGCTTACAAATCTACATTGCATGAGTGAACTCATTCAGGAAAAGGGAGGGTGTACATACTGCCAGACAGTGAAGTTGGTGAAAGGTGAAACCTTCCATGTCATATTGATAAACTCATGTTTGACTCCATTTTGGAGGACAAAGATGTCTTCTCACCAACCTCAAACAGACCATGGTTGGACATGGTGCTTTGGAGCAAGGTTGATGTGATTTTTAAAGAAAATGTGGAAGTAGAACTATTTGCATCCTCAGATAACAGTGACAACAGCATGATGGGTGTAGGACTGGATTTTGTGATGGTTTAGAAGAAATTGGAGGTTGGGGCATCTGCCATTATGGTTAGTCTGGCAGAGAACATGCTTGATGACTGCTTGCCTGTGGTTTGTTCTGTAAAAACAATGTTGTCCAATCCTGCCAACATGTCAGAAGTGGTACAAAGAATGATCATGGGGAAGTGCAACTCACTCTGTTTGTTGCAGTAAATGTTTCAAGACTGTTGACCATTTTACAGGGTATACTCAAGGTGAATGGGAAACAATGAGTGCATGTTTGAAGGAGATGACTGTGTTCTTGAGCAGCAAGCAAGATGCATGGGTAGGTTATTATAGCCCTGTAGTTGACCATAATTGACAAAAGGTTGGAGTTCAGATAGGAACCTGTCTCTGTCTCCTTTCAGCCCATTGAAAACTTATCTTTGATTTTCTTTCTCTTTGTATTTGAATATGTTTGATCTCTCCCTTTCAACTCCTTGTCTGATTCTTTCTCCCTTCCTTACACAAACACACTATTGACATCCATAATGTGGAGGTCAGAGTTCAGAATATGAACATGTTTGTATCTCCTTTCAGCTCATTGACAACTTATCTCCAATTTTTTTTTCTTTGTATTTGAATGTGTTTGATTGCCCCCTTCAGCAACTCCTTGTTTTCCTTTTCAAACACACCATCAGCATCCATGGTTTGAATGGTCAGAGTTCAGAATTCTTTCAGCTCATTGACAAGACTTATTCCCAATTTTCCTTTTCTTTGTATTTCAGCTCAGTGACTACTTGCAGTTCCTTCTCCCTCACTTGAAAACATTATAAGCATCCATGGGTTGCCTCCAGCTCCTTGATATCAGCAACAGTGGATCCATAGCTATGGAACTTGATACACTGTCTTCTGTGTTGCTTTTGATGGATAACAAGGGTGACAATGCTCATATTCTTTCATGGTTGCAGAAGTGTGTCCAAGGTAATGATGACAAAGACAACAATGACATTATCATTCCATCTGTCTTCACCCAAGTCTACCTTTTTTCATCCCATATCAATGATTTATTGGCTGACCTTTGGTCACAGGTCTCTCAGCATGGTATCCAAATATCTGAAGCTGTGTCAAATATGAATATGGGATGCAATTGTGAGTCTGAGTTGAAATATAAGCTTAAACAAGTATGTTTATATGTCATTTGAGTTTTCAAAAGCCTAACTGAGAGATTGTAACTAGGTGGG
>JAGGAV010008263.1:0-12036 GCA_017657295.1 Termitomyces sp. DKA64 | reverse complement strand
AGAATGTCTGGAAACTCCATGGTCTGTCTGATGGGTATGTCTCTAATCAAGGCTCTCAGTTTGTGGCAGAATTCACTCAAGAGCTGTACTGTTTGCTTGGAGTGAAGCTTCACACCACCACTGCTTATTACCCTCAGTCAGATGGACAGACAGAACATGTTAATCAGGAACTGGAGCAGTATCTTCACCTGTTTTGCAATGAGAGGCAAGATGACTGGGATGAGCTCCTCCCAGATGCAGAGTTTCAGTACAACAATCATGTTCACTCTTCCACTCAGATGACTCCATTCTTCCTGAACACTGGTTGACATCCTTGCATGGAATTTGAACCTCAAGCACAGCCCTCAGAGAATGACTCAGTGAATGAATTTGTGGACAGGATGAAGAAGGCACAGGAGGAGGCAAAGACAGCATTGGTGAAAGCAAAGGAGGACATGGCACAGTACTATGACTGGCAGCAGACACCAGCTCCTATATATAAGCCTGAAGACTGTGTGTACCTGGACAGTTCTAATATAAAGACAACAAGACCATGACAGAAGCTGTCACATTGCCATCTTGGACCCTTTGTAGTGGAGAAGAAGGTGGGGCCATTGGCATACTGACTCAAGCTCTCTGCAGGTCTGCATCAACTGCATCCAGTCTTCAACATAGTCAAGTTGTTCCCAGCTCCAGATGTCCCTATTCCTGGCTGTCATCCTAAGGCACCACCACCACCAATCCTAGTAAATGATGAGGAGGAGTATGAGGTGGAGGAAATTCTGGATAGCAGGATGTTCCAGGGAAAGCTACAGTTCAAGGTGAAGTGGAAGGGGTATGGCATCAAGGACATTGCTTGGAAACCACAGGCCAGTGTACATGCACCAGCATTGATTCAGAACTTTTACTGCAGGCACCCCAATGCACCAAAGGCAATTCAAGGCATCTACCCTATCTCAGCAATTGATCAGGCAGTCCACAACTTTTTCTACCCAGTATGTCAAGATGCTGCATGCTAGAGGGGGGGTGATGTTAGGGGACTGTTCATACTGGACCCTCTGTTTTGTTTCCTTTGTTCCAAGCCTGCCTTTCATTATCATCCTCCCATCTTCTGATGACAAATACTTTCAACCAAGGGCTATCTTTTTGTTATATTCTTATGTGGTCATGTGCCATGAGTCCAGAGATCAAGGCCTTTTACAATGGATTTCCATTTTCAGTACAATCTCTGGAGTTATGGCAATTTCCAGAGCTTGCACCTTTGGGTTAGGGTCAGAAGTTTTCCTGAAGCATTACACCTGGCCAGGGAGCTCCTTAGACTTGTTCTCTTTGGATCTCCCTCTGCCAGGTGAGTGGTTATGTCCATATGTCCATAGACTCTTGTACAGTACTGAATAGACTTTAGATCTCCCTCTACCAGTTGTGACTTAGCCACAGCCTCCAGAGGTTGCTCTTACACCCTCCTTGTCCACCTCCATTGCATCAGGGTGGTTGTAAGCAGGGACTGAGATCCCTACTTGTGATGACATAGTAGCAGGTCATTGTTGACCTGCTGTGTCCATTGCTCAGCTGGGTCCAGCCACTGGTGATGGGGCTACACAATACTGTGGCACCACATACTGTTGAAATTTTTGTGACCACATAGGTTGTGCAATCCTCAAGTGTCTAGAGTTTGCTGGGGGCACCCTATGCCTCCCACATCTTCTACCTGATTCACCTCATTGCAGAGGCACACTGTGTCCTCACATTGGTGACTGTTGCATTGCCATGGTGTAACTAGGTGGGGCCACCTCCTATGGCACCATTGCAGGTCCTGCTTTCATGGGCTTTGTATCCCATGGGGGTGCTCATCTCACTGTTGAGGGTGGCATGTCCCCAGACAACAGCCCAGTACCAAACAATTCCATCCTGGGAGGTAGCCTAGCCCCTGGTACTCCTCCTCTCCTTGAGCTTTGTCCAGAACTCAATAGATAGCTAGGCATACTCTTGTCTACCTTGTCTGGCTTTTTCTTTTTCTTGCCCATAGGGCAAGGAGTCTTGCTATCTGCTGTTGGCACATCACCAACATGGTAGAGAAAGACAAAGATTTGTTAACTTAGCAGCCAGCCAAAAAAACTTGGCTGACATAATGTGTGATGGCTGGCATGCTGACAGCCCCTCCAAATTCTGGGCTAAGTCAACTTGACATTGTCCTTCTAGCCAACTGTGCAGGGCACCAAATGCCCTACAACTCCAAAGAACAATCAAGGGCCTCAAGGTCCTTGTATATTGCTAGGGATTCCCAAGTGGTGTCCCCAAGGCTCCACCAAACCTCAAATCCAAGGTTTAATCCTATCTAGTGATGACCTATCAAGTCATCAACAAACCATTCCTGGTTGTCTGGTGCACCAAAGTTGTATGGCTCTGGCATTGCTCTGTTTGGGAACAGTGCATCATTGCTGGCCTTGTATGGACACAACAGCAACACATGGAACTTAGGATGAATCCTTCATTCTTGGAGTGTTGTAGGCAACTCCAGCACATAGTTGGAGGTCTCATTAAAGTCCTCCTGTATTTGATATGGCTCAACCCACTTTGGGCAAAGCTTTTTAGCTCTGCTTCTTAGGAGGGTAAGATTCCTCATTGAAAGGTACACCAATGCACCTTTCTGCAGTTGGAGATCTGGCTTATAATGCAAGTTTGTGACATATGTCTGGAAGACATGTGCCTCAATAATCACACCATGTGCAGCCACCAAGTTCTCCAGAGCTTGGTGGGCAAACTGTTTGATCCCTTTAGGAATCAATGAGTCCAACCAGATCTTGCATATCATCAACAGAATGTATCCAGCATTCAACTCAAACAGTGCATACTTTGTTGTCTCAGATACATTTGCATTGATAGTGGACTTGGTTAGGTCTATACAATCTAGCCAGTCCCCAGTTCCTGTTATCCAGGCACACTACAGTGTGCAAAATCTGACCAACATTCCTATTGGCACATTTGGTTCAGCCACCTGTCTGCAGATGGAATGATGTTAACATTAGAGGCTATGCTCCTAACAACTTATGCAGTTTATGCCACCATGTGGACATGAACTTAGAATCATGATTGCTGACAATAGAGCTTGGGAGATCATGTAATCTCATGATTTCTCTCATGTAGATCCATGATAGTTGCAATGCTGTCATGGTGTATGCATTAGTTTCAGATGCATTATGCTTGTTATGCAACAAATAACTACCCATGGGTAGTTAGAAAGGGACCTATGAAGTCCATCCGATTAAGTCCCAAGGTTTCACTGGGATGGGCAGGGAGTGTAATTTCCCTGAAGAAAATTGATTACTCCCTTTTGCCTGTTGACACAACTGGCAAGTGGTGCAAAATGCATGAGCATCTGTGACCATGGTGGGCCACCAATACCATTAACAAAGATATTCCATCATTTGTTGAGTGCCAAAGTGCCCAACTACATGGTGTGCTTGGTCTAGCAGCTTGGTGACCATTTCTCACTCTTAAGATATCCACAGTACCTCATGACCCATGATATTGGTCATCCAAATGAGCTTCTCCTTCAGTTGAAAGGACTTATAGTCCTGTGGCCAGCTCAACACTTCAGCAAAGAGCTTGTCTTTGCCATATAAGGCCTGGACACAATGAGTAAACTCTCTGTCTGACCACTCTTTTGGTTGTGAACTATGAGCCATCTCAAGTATGGCCTTTCCTAGCATTATGTCTCCTAGGCCCTCAAGGCTCCAGGACCACTGATGATCTCCCTTGCTGTTATTACCATCAGCAATGGCCTGGACTTGCTGTTATTACCATCAGCAATGGCCTGGACTTCTGCATCACAAAGTTCATGATGGTCTTACATCAGCCAACTTTTATGGTTCTGCCCATTGTGGAGAGTGCAAATCTGATCCAACTGAGCCTGCATTTCCTGCAGTCATGGTAGGGGCAAGTCATCCCCCTCCAGGTTGATGCACACATTTGCATGCACATAGTCATAAATGTGATGCATGTTGCAAGGGGAGTCACTCTCAAAGTAATGGGATAAGCAGTCTGCTACCTTGTTGAGTTTTTCTTTTACATATGTAATGTCAAAATCAAATCTTGACATGTAATCCATCCATTGTCACTGACATGGAGACAACTTTTGTTGAGTTTTGAAAAACTCAAGAGTTTTGTGATCTGCAATCACATGGATTCAATATCCTAGGAGCTTATCCTCCCATTTTAGGAGAGCTTCTAGGATAGCCAGCATCTCCAACTCATGCATGGCATAGTTCTGCTGTGCATTAGTGAACTTCTTGGATATGAACCCAGCTGGCCAACATTTCTGCCAGCTTGGTCTTTGTCCATACATTGCTCCAATGCCTGTCTTTGAGGCATCACAGATCAGCCATATAGGATCCTCATGTTGAGGATCTATGGGCCAAATAACTGGAGTTTTGGTGCAGATCTGCTTGATCATGTCAAAACACTGCTGGTGAATAGGGTGCCAATGGAATGGCAACCTGTTTTGCATCATGGCCATCAGTGGACCTGTATACACAGATATATCATGTGGAAAATTCCCAATGTAATTCACCAACCCCACAAATTGTTGGCTATCATTGTAGGTTCTAGGAGTGCACCATACTTGAATCTGATTGAACTTATCCATATCAGGGTGTATACCCTGTGAATCAATAACATGGCTGAGGCACTCTACATGCTCAACATATAGCTCAAACTTCTTCCACTTGAGGTAGAGCTTGTCTTTGCATAGTCTTTCAAAAACAACCTTGAGGTGCTGTTCATGCTCCTCAATAGAATCTGAAAAGACAAATATATTGTCTAAGTATACATGCATCCATTTCCCAATGACATTCCTGAAGATGGACATCATCAGCCACTGAAATGTTGCTGGCATATTATAGTTGCCAATTTGTATGATATTACTGCAGTATGTACCAGTGATGGTCATAAATGTGGTTTTTGGTACATCTGAAGTACATATCCCCACTTCTTCATACAGATTGGTGAGGTCAATTTTTGACCTCACTGGTGTGCAGGCAACATCTTCCAAAATGACCTCTTGGTCAGGTAAGGGTGTTACATCCTTCACTGTATTATCATTGTGCTGACAAGCATCTAATGCCATCCACAGCAAGCCATCTTTCTTGGGGATGCACAATAACAGTGCAGCCTGATCAGCTACATGTGGCTTCCACCATTTAGCTTGTACATAGTGGTCAATTTTGTCCTGCAATTGCTGCTGAAGTGACTTCTCAGCATGAAGTACAAATATTGTTTGGTCTTATCTATGAGATTGATCTCATGGGTTGATCTTATGCCATGGAGGAAGTTCCTCCTTTGTACCATTGACAAATGTCCTGAAACTCATCATACTACTGCTACTAAAGGCATGGAATATTGCCCTCTATCAGCTTGGAATGCCATGTCTTTCCTCCATCTGCATTATGCCAAGGACAGTGTTCATCCTTAGCTAGCTTTGATCATTGCACCATCCTTGTGTACTTATCACACAAGGCCATCAGACAGATTTCTGATTCATCTGGAATATTCAGCTGGGCAGGACAATATTCTGTCATGCCTTTGGCTTCAGTCCACAAGTATTTGAACTCACTAGGCTTGGACACTTCATCCTCCATAGCCATTCTGTACATTTCCATGGCAGGTGTTGACCTCCTTACCCCTTCTTGCTGTGTCAGGTTTACTATGACCTGATTCCACTCCTGGGGGCATCCATGGGTCATATGCCCATTTGAGAGTCAACTTTGGGATTGGTCAATCCTAAATCCATCATTCCTTTGCTGGTAAAGGATCAATTTGCTCCTTCTGGCATTTTGTCTTTGGGATTGGTTGATCCTAAATCTGTCATTCTCTTGCTGCCAAAGGATCAATTTGCTCCTTTCAGCATTCTCTCCTCCCCTCTTAAAGAGTACTCCTCTGATACTCTTCCTCTAACACCAGCAGCAATGGATGGTCAATGGGCAGGCTGTTTGCCACCCAGACCTCATCCTCATCCACTGTCTCTTCCATGGTGGGCTGCCTGGGTCCACCATTGAGCCAGTGTTGCTCATCATGCCACTTTTCCACAGTACAGAAACATTGTACCCATCCATCTGCATCCTCCAGCTTCAACCTATGAGCTGGAGTCACTACCCTAGTAATGACCACCTGGTCCTTTTTGAAGTCCAAGAGGACATTGTATGTCCTTATGAATGATGTTCCTACAACATGTCATAGCAATTAAAGTTTGCAATGTCCACATAGACATATGGAATTTGCCTGGGACCTTTATGGTCACCTGGGCCTCATAGTCCACAATGGAGCAACTTCTGATCATTCTAAGCTGCAGGGTGATTGGTGTGGCCAAGGGTGCCACCCATATCCTTATTGCAGCAGATTACACAAGGATGGGACAGACTAGTGGGACTGGCAAAACAGATAGAAGTCTAATAATAGTCTTAGGACTGGGGTCCAGACATTGTCAACAGTGATTGGTATTAGACTGAAGAGAATGTGTGGACCCCAGGATAGAAAATAATCTAGAGGTCACATGTATGTATGTTTCCTGTGTGTGGCATGACTGTCATTAAGGTAAGTTTAACACTCCCACCTGATGTAGTGCCCACAGCATCACTGAAGTTCAGCTCTGCCAAACTCTCCAACTAATCCCATCTTTCTCTGCAAGTTCTCCATTGTGTCATGAGGCAGGGCCTTTGTCAAGAGGTCTGCAACCATGTTCTCAGAGGAAATGTAAAAGGGCTGTATCTTTCCATCATGGACAGCATCATGCAGCCAGAACCAGTGGCAGTCAAGGTGTTTCAGACAGCCCATGTGCTCAGGGTGTTTTGAAACTGATATAGTGGACTGGTTATTGATATTGAGGGCCAATGGCTTGAACTGCAGTACACTGATGTCAGCCAGAAAGTTCTGCAGCCAATAGAGCTCTCTTCCTGTCTTGCTCACTGCAATGAATTCAGCCCCAGTTGTTGACAGTGTGATGATTGACTGCAGTTTGGAGATCCAGCTGACCAGTCCACCAGCAACCATCAGCACAGAACCTGTGGTTGAGCAACTGTTGTCAGGGTTGCTGCCATGGTTAGCATCTGTGTAGGCAATAAAGGGGGAGGGGAGGTGGGCAACAGTGGCAGCAGAGTACTCAATCCTGTAGTCTAGCATCCCTCAAATATAACACATAAAGTGCTTCACCACTTTCCAGTGTTTGGGGCCTGGGGATGCATTGAATTGGCAGAGGACACTTACTGTGTGTGCAATATCAGGGCAGGTGCATAGCACAAGGTAGAGCAATGTGCCTGTTGCCTGAATGTATGGGTATGTCTGCATCTCCTCAACTCCCTCTGGGGTCTTAGAGGAGTTGTTCCTTGAGATCTTGGCCCTGCAGTCAAGAGGAGTGGCAACTGCCTTGCAGTCAAGCATGTTGAAGTGGGAGAAGACCTCAATAGCATAAGCTTTCTGGTCAATCCACAGCTTCCTGTTTGCTCTGTCCCTAGACACAGCCATACTGAGCAAACCAGTAGTGGGTCTGAGGTGGCACAGCTTGAAGTATTTGCTGAGGTCAGCAATTACTTTGAGGATAGCAGAGCATGACTTTGAGGCAAGAGTCATATTGTCAACATGGGTGGGGATAATCACACAAACACCATCTTTGATGTATACATAGACACAGGGGTCAGAAACTATGCAGGTGAAACCCAGCTTGAGCAGAACCTCATGCATTCACTTGTTCCACAGGTGAGCCCCCTGCTTCAGCCCATAAAGGCCCTTCTCAAGCTTCCCAACAGCATCTCCTTCACCTGGCTTGTGCTCAATACTGGAAGGTACAGCTTTGGGGAACCCCTCTGGAAACTTCATGAAGAGCTTGGCATCAACAATACCATGGAGGAAGGCTGAAGAAATGTCAATGGACCTGAGGTGCATGTCCTCAATGGCAGCCAGTGCAAAGATAGTTCTCACTGCAGCCCATCTGGCAGTGGGGGCAAATATCTTGTCAAAGTCAACACCTGGTCTCTGGCTGAAACCTTGGGCAACAACTCATGCTTTAAACCTCTCAATAGTACCATCAGGGAGGTGCTTGACTTTGAACACCCAGTGGGAACCAATGGCTTTGCAACCTGGAGGCAAGTATACAGGCCACCACATCCTATTTGCCTTTAATGAGTTCATTTCCTCACACATAGCTTTGTATCACTCAGCCACATGTTCACTTGCCATGGCCTCCTTATACAATTGAGGGTTTGTGTCATGTGCACTGACCTTGTGAGCATGAGCTGCATTTGCACATATAGTGCCATACCCACCAAAATCAATACCCAACTTGATATAGGCACATCCAGCAAGAAGTAGGGCCTCATTCAATTTGACATTGAGAGTGAGGTCAACCTCCTGCTCCCCATGTTTGTCAATGCCTCTGACATTGACATCCCACAGGAATTGCTGGTTATTGGGAGGTAAGTCAGTGTAGGGTGATGGTGCAGGCAGTGGGGGTGGCTTGTGCATGATTGGGGATTTGCAGTTTTGTTGACAAAGTACAGTGTTGTAATACTCAGCATTAGGATCCCTTGTTGGGAATCACATCCATTGGCTAGACTTGTGAGGTGGTGGCAATGGCTAGAGCTGGTGGGGTGCTTGTGGAGCATGTGCCTTGGAAGGGGGTGGTGGTGAAGGTAAACAGTCATCTGCCCCAGCAGTGTTGTCCATTTCTTCCACCTTTTCTAGCTTGTCTCCCTCTTCCACAGTGCCCTGTATATCTCCCACCAATTCTGCATTGGGGATGGTTCCTCCTGCAAGAGGCTTGTCAGCAATGGTTGGCTCAAGTGGCATGTCAAGTTTGTATGTAGGGAGATTGTGGAATACACTTGGAGGTGGTGGTGTGGTGGTGTCAGAGGTCAAGAGGCCAGGGAAGTGAGATTCATCAAAAATGACATCCCGTGAGACTACAATCTTCCCAGTGCTGGGTATATACACTCTCCACCCCACCTGCACCTCAGGATACCCAATAAAAATGCCCAAAAGGGTGTGACTTCATAAAGTCTTCCTTTTCTTCTTTGAGATCAGAATATACACTGCACATCCAAACACTTGAAGGTGTTCAATACAGGGTTTGCACTTCTTGAATGCTTCATATGAGGTCTGGTCTCACAGTAGGGCAGACATAGGACAACAGTTGTGGACATGTTGGTATGTGTTGAGGGCATGAGTCCAGAAGCTGAGGGGAAGTTTGGCCTCTACAAGCATGGAGGTAATTGCATTGGATATTGTCCTATTTGCTTGCTCAGCAATGCCATTTTGCTGTGGTGTGTTGGTGTTGGTGTACTCAATGCAAATTCCTTCTGACTTGCAGTACTCCTTGAATTTGTGGGAGGTATATTCTCCACCTTAATTGACATGAATACACTTGAGCTTTTGGCCTGTCTGTTTCTCAACTTGGGCTTTGTACAGCTTAAAAGATGCAAAAAGTTTGCTCTTCTTGTGCATATCACAAGCTTCTAGCCAATGTGAACTGTTGTCAATGAACATGGACCACCACCATCAGTTTGTCTGGTGTCCACCAACTGGCATTGATCCATGTATGTTACTGAAAACATGGCCCAATATGTCCTCCACTCTGTTGGATGTATGTCTGAAGGGTGCCCAATGCTGTTTGCCTTCAATACATGATCCACATACACTAGGTAAAGGGGTGTTCAAAGACAACTCAAGGTCCTCTGTCATGCCCTCCTTAATGAGTTGCTTGAGGCAGTCACCTCTGAGATGACACATATGGCAATGCAGCAAGAATCTATTGATGGTTGCTGCATGTGCTGAATGCATTGGTGAGGATATAAGTATTCTCCCATCAAGGTATGAAGTGAGCATCTTGTTGATAGTAGCCAAATACACCAGCTCCTTTCACAAGGTAAAGAAGACCTTACACCCTTAGAAAGTTACTTTGAAACCACAATGCATGGACAGGGCAGTGATTGAAAGCAAATTGTTGGATAGATTGGGTACAAACAACATGTTTGAGATAATGATGTCTGATAGCTCTTCCCCATCTCTTCCTGTCCCCTGGGGTCTAAACACTACTGACCCTTTTCCTGTTGAATAAACAGTGGAGTTATCAGTGAGGTGGATTGGCACCTTCCAAGGCTTGAATGAGTCAGGTAGGAACCACTCTTGATGTGGGGTCATATGAGCTGTGGCCCTGAATCTGTGTTCCAGAGTCAACCAGATGGGGATGGTAGTGAAGATGCAGATCAACAAATGGCTATGTCTGCCTTGACAGCTGGCCTGTCACAGCCCTCCTCAGCCTTCAAGCTGATGCTACCCTTGGCAGCATCTGCCTTTGCTTCAGGTTTCCCTGCATGGCAATTACCTTGGTTGCTTCTTGGACTTGTCATCCTTTTTGACATGCATTCTAGCTTGTTGTAAGAGTGGGCAGTCTGGTACTCTGTGGTCACTGTCACAGAGGTAACAAGTGATAGCTCAGGCAGCAGCAGCAGCTTCCTTGTCTGAGGCTCTATATTGTGCTTCCTTAGTGCAGAAGGCCTCTAAGATGGTGTCCTTCGACAAATCATTGAGCATTAGCACTGAGAAGATGAAGGAGCTGTACTCCTTGCAAGGCAAGGTGCAGAGCATGGACATTGTTGTTAGTTGATTGTTGAGCATCTCAAGTGTGTAACTGGGAACCTCCTTTCCATCAACAATAGTGGGTAGTGGGTGAAGGGAGCAAATGGTTTTCATAGCTCCCTCAATTCATGTGCAAAGCTGGATCAGAGTGTCATCTTGATGGAGTTGGATACCAAACAAATCACTCAGAGAGTTGAAACATGCATTAGGGGCCAATTTCAAGTGGATCTCCCTGAGTTTTTGCCCCATTGCAGCTGGTTGATTGCAGACTGCATCAATGTGGATCTTGTTTCCCTCATCCAGCCACTGATAGATCTCTCCAGCAGCTCAATCACAATGGAGTAGGTAGTTGTTGTAGCTGTTTGTGTCATTGGGCTTTGGAGGTTTCTCTTCACTGGTGACAATGTGAGCCCCACCTACTGACAGGAGGTGTCCAAACATGGATTTTTTCCACTCTGTGTATTTTACCATGCCAAGTTTTGACATTGGTGATTGCAAAGTGTAACTGGCATCGTCCATGATGGATGTGGGTGTCAAAACTGACAGCCATGGGAGAAGTTGTATAGAAAGGGATGGAGTTGGTTTGGAGATAGTGTACTATTACTACATTCAAAAACAGAGCAAGGATAATATCTGATCTTCAGTGATTAAGTCTGTGGGCCAGGGCCCATAACCTGTTGCAGCAGGTTACACAGGGCTGGGACAGACTAGTGGGACTGGCAAAACAGATAGAGGTCTAATAATAGTCTTAGGACTGGGGTCCAGACATTGTCAACAGTGATTGGTATTAGACTGAAGAGAATGTGTGGGCCCCAGGACAGAAAATAATCTAGAGGTCATGTATATGTATGTTTCCTGTGTGTGGCACAACCATCATTAAGGTAAGTTTAACAATCCTGGCCACATGAGCAAACAATATTGTGATCCCAGAAGTCATACTTCCCAAATTTCACAATGTCCACACCTTGAATTTTCAGTATGCCTGATGAGGCGAAAACACGAGAAGCTCTCTTGCGTAGGGTGCGAGGAAGGCAGCGCATTCACAACATTGATATTTAATCTAGTGACATCACTCCTCTGATTGAAGGAATCTAGGGAAACCGGAAAATCGGTGCGTCAACAATCGATGCCGTAGATGCAGAGCTTCAAGTACTCGCCGAGGCCAAAGGTTATTCTCACTGGGCTGTTCTGTCTGCCTGGCTCGGAGCACTTGTGGAGGGAACGGTACAGGAGGTGAAGTTTATCGGCATGATCCTTGAGCATGTACAAGACGCTGTGAGTTGGTTTAGCAAAGATAGAATGACTGACCGAGAAAGCATGTTAGTGTACAGGTGGGGAAATAGAACTGATGTTAGCGAAAGCAAACAGTAAAAAACAATGAAAACAATGAGAATTTTTTAAAAGATATGTTGTCTGGTACGGAGATGCTACCGT
>JAGGAV010008262.1:0-12076 GCA_017657295.1 Termitomyces sp. DKA64 | reverse complement strand
TCAGGCTCTTGGAGTAGAAGGCCACCAGGTGCCATTTCCTGTCCTCCCAGGATTGTTGTGACAGAACAGCTCTGGTGGCAAAGTTAGAGCTGTTGGCTTCCACCTGGAAGGGAGAGTCATCATCCAGGAAGAGAAGGACAGGTCCAGAGGTGACAGCATGCTTGAGATCATCAAAAGCTGTCTGCTCTTGGGGGCTCCAACTCCAGGCAGCATCCTTTACAGTGAGGTTGAATAGCAGTTGGGCATGATGGTAGAAATCCTGGATGAACCTCTGGTAGAAGTTAGTGAAGCCTAGGAAGGCCTGTACTTCCTTCTTGTTCTTTGGCTCTGGCCACTCTGCAACACCTGCTACCTTTACTGGGTCCATCTCCATGTCTCCATGCAAGATGATCAGCCCAAGACACTTGATCTGGATCTGCTCAAACTCACACTTCTCTGGTTTGAGATAGAGCTGGTGAAGTCAGAGGCATTCCAAGATGATGCACATGACTCAGCAGTGCTCCTCCAGCATTTTGGTGTAGATGAGGATGTTGTTGAGGTATACATATACTATGCCTTTGGCAATGAGGTCCTGGAAGATGTCATTCATCATCATCTGGAAGGTGGCAGGGCTGTTGGTGAGTCCAAAGAACATGACAAGAGGTTCAAACAATCTCCAGTTGGTCTGGAAGGTGGCCTTCCACTTGTCTCCCTCCTGGATGCATATGTTGCTGTAGCCCTACTGGATGTCCAATCTAGTGAAGTACTATGCACCCCAGAGGTTCTTGATGAGCTTGGAGATGAGGGGGAGGGGGTAGCAGTTCTTCATGGTCATGGTGTTAAGAACCTGGTAGTCCTGGACCAGTTGGAAGGAGTCATCCTTCTTTTTGATGAAGAAGACTGGAGAAGCCATTGGGGATTTGGAGGGGCAGATACAACTGGAGGCCAGGTTCTCCTTCAGGAAGGTATTGAGCTCATCCTGCTCCTTCAGCACTAGCAGGTAGACCTTACAGCTTGCCAGCTTGGAGTCTGGCATTAATTTGATAGCATGGTCCCACTGCTTGCACTCCAAGAGTGAGTCAAAAGAGGCCTTGGAGAACACATCCTCAAATATGTGGAGATATGAAGGCATGATGTCCTGGAATTTCTGGGGTGCAGAGTTTGCAGCAAAGGCCTGGGCCAGCTGCTGGGAGGTGGTCTGGCTGGCCTGGGTCTTCATGGTAGAGGGCAGGGAGCATAGGGTGGTGGCATATATCTGGTCTCCAACTTCCATTGCCTTGTCTGGAAACTCCAAGTTGCACCAGCCACAGAACTCCTCTCCTAGATCCTCCTCTGGGGTCCCTCTGCTACTCCAGTCATCCTTGTAGAGGGCCTCTCTACTGGGGATTGCCAGGGGTGGGAAGTCCAGAAGGTCTAGATCTGCAAAGGGGAGATGGCTAGCACAGCAAGCATGAATGGCTGCATGCTCTCAGACCTCAGCCTAGCACTGTTCTTTGACCTTGATGGCACAAGTGGTGCACCTCTGGGGGCATCAGCTCATGGTTACCTTGCCCTGGGCCCAATCTACTTCAGGGTGTGCTCCCAGGGCCAGGTGAAACCAAGGATCATATCCTGCATGCCCAGGCTGGTGATAGCAAAGACTGTACACTCAGCATGGTTCTGGTAGCAGAGGACAAGATTGACCATGGAGTCAATGGCACCCACTTTGTTTGGCATCCTGTCAATATTGAAGACCAGAATGGGCTTGAAAAGCAGCTGTGTGGTCAAGCAGTAGTGTTTCACAAACTCTGAATCCAGGAACAGCCCCATGGCTCTGCTATCTAGGAGGGCAGTGACTTTGCAGGTTTGCTGAGTGTCTGTGGTCTCAATCTCCACATTGAGGTGCAAGGAGTTTGTAGAGGGGTTTGTGGCTACTACATACTGCTGGGGCAGTCAGCATTCCCATGCAGGGCAGCACAGATGGAGCCTAACTGGCATCAGGGAACTCAGCTTGGGGTCCAGAGTGGGTGTTTGTACATTTGGAGGGGAATACATTAGTACCCAGCAACAGAGGCATACATCTCATCTGTTACTTGACTAAAAATCCTCCTCCCTGGGAGAGGGGCACAAGCACCACTCTCCTCTGGGGTTAACTCCAGTGTTGGCTCATCCAGTGAGGGATCTCTGGCAGTGTCCTTTGTGGCCAACAATTGCAGGAGGAGCTCCTCCTGCTTGGCTGTGGAGAGATAATGTACCTTGAGACCCAATGGGCAGTGTCACACAAAGTGCCCCAGTTTTTGCATCTCTGGCATGGTAACAGTGTGGGGCAGTGCTGTTGGGTGGCATCAATGTCTATGGGGATGCCTGGTAGCAAGGGTCATGGTGCAGAGATGGCCAGAGCAGGGGCAGGTGCTGGGAATACAGGAGTGGGGTACCAGAGAGTGGTGGCAGGAGTGGTGCAGGGAGTCAGGTGTGTACAGCATAGCTCCTGTCAAATCTCCATGAGCTGCCACTAATCCTGGGCCACCTTATACTAGGAGGCAATCTGCTGATCATCCAGACAGCCCTCAGCAAAGTTGTCAATGCATTCCAGTAATGCAGGGTGCAGGCTGTCTAGGAATGTGAGGCATAGTTGGAGACTGTCAGGGTAGGCCCCTTGCTCAACTAATGCCCAAAAGGAGTCAATATACTTGTCCAGTGTCCATTTCCCTTGTCTATACTGCTCCCAGTCATGTAGCACTAAAGTGGTGGTTTTGGTGGGGTCAATTGGGAAGAACTCTGCCCAGAAGTCCTTTTCAAAGGTGGCCCAATCTGCAAAACTTCTGACATCTCTAGGGTGTTAAAAGACCCACAGCATGTAGGTGGAGGCACATCTGGTCTTCATGTATGACAGTATCCAAGCTATTTTCAGTGCATTGGAGTCAAAGACATCTCTGCTGAGGTGACTGTAGGTGAGGCAGGACTGGAGGAAGTGCTCTCTGCTAGAGCAATTGCCATCATATGCATCTGGGAGTGCAGGATGGGGGATCTGTGCTCAGGAGTTTCCTGGAGCTGGTGGGAGGACTACTGGAGCTGCCAGGGATGATTCCATGGCTGGGAGTGGCATGGAGGTAGGAGTCAGGCACTCTAGTAGTGCCTGAAGGGACTGGGAAATGAGCTTGGTGGTTTGGCAAAGGGTGGAGAGTTTAGTCATGTGATGGGTGAGGGAAGATTGGGTCAATTGCACCTGACTCTCTAGGTGTAGCAGGTGAGTCCAGGCCTCATTTCAAGGGGCTGAGGCCTTCAAGGGAGTGTCTGGGTTGGCAAGCTGAGACATAGAATTCTGCAGGTCTTAAGCCTGGTGGGAAAGCAAGAGATAGGGGGCTCAGAACTCTGTGTAGGCTATAAGGGGCTTCCAGACTAGGATTTAGAGACTTGTTCTGCTGTAAGGGTGACCTCTGGGAGTGACAGCTAAGTCACACAGCTAGCAGAGGGGAATCTGAAGTTTATTAGAAGCAGTAATTGACAATACAACAGTAACTAATTACCTAGCAGACAGGAATCCAAAGAGAACAAGTCTAAGAATCCCCACTGCTCAGTGCAGTGCATCAGCAGGCAGTGGAGGCATGGGAACAACTGCATAGGCATCTGGAGTTAACCAAAAGTGCTCCATGAGGGATCACACCAAGTTCTAGGGGTTTCCTGAAAGGGGGAATGACCTCTGGAGATCTCCAGGGATCTGGAGAATGCCCTGGAGTTGTCAAACAAGCCTCAGGGAGTGGGAGTGAGTCCAGGAGAGTTGGCTTAGGTCAAGCATGGAGGTCTGAAATGGAAATCTCCTGACAATTTGTGACAGACCAATCCCAAAGCTTACCCTGAAATGGGTGTATGACCCACATATGCCACAGGAGTGGAATCAGGTCATTGTAGACCTGACATGGCAAGAAGGGGTAAGGAGAACAATCCCTGGTGCTAAAATGTATAGGATGGCTATGGAGGATGAAATATCCAAGCCAAGTGAGTTCAAATACTTATGGAATGAAGCAAGGTGTAGGGACAGAATGTTGTCATGCATGGCTAAACATTTTAGACAAATTAAAGATTTGTCTAATGGCCTTGCGTGATAAGTATGCAAGGACAGTGCCACCTTTGAGGCTAGCCATAGACAATTGATGGCCTTGGCCCCAAGCAGACAAAGGGAAGGCTCAGCCTTCCAAGTGACAGAGGGCAATATTCCATGCCTTTGGCAGCAGTGGTATGGTGGGTTTCAAAATATTGTCAATGGTATGCAGGAGGAACTTCCTTCATGGTGAGAGGTCAACCATGAGATAAATCTTATAGACAAGTCCAAATACTACTTGTATGCCAGGTATCCTAAGTTACTTCAGCAGCAGTTGCAGGAGAAAATCAACTGCTATATGTAAGCAAAGTAGTGGAAACCATGTGCAGCAAATTAGGCTGCACTATTACTGTGTATTCCCAAGAAAGATGGTTCCTTATGGACAGCACTAGATGCACATCAATGCAATAATAACACAGTTAAGGACATAACACCCCTACCTGATCAGGAGGTCATCAGGGAGGATGTTGCACATGTGCCTGTAAAGTCAAAAATTGACCTCACAGACACATATGAGCAGGTGAGGATATGTACTTTGGACATACCCAAAACTGCATTTATGACCATTACTAGTACATATTGTAGTAACAACATGCAGATTGGCAACTGTAATGCACCAGCAACATTTCAGTGTCTGATGATATCCATCTTTTGGGATGTCATCAGGAAATGGATGCATATATGTATACCTAGATGATATATTTGTCTTTTCAAATACAATTGAGGAGCATGAAGAGCACCTCAGAGTAGTCTTTGAAAGCTTATGCAAGAACAAGCTCTACCCCAGGTGGAAGAAGTGCAAGCTGTATGCTGAGAGTGTTGGTACAGGCAAGGACCTAGCTGGCAGAAATGTTGGCCAGCCAGGTTCATGTCAAAAAAGTTCACAAATGCACAGCAAAACTATGCCATGCATGAATAAAGCTGTTGGCTATCCTGGAAGCCCTTCTGAGATGGGAGGATAAGCTTCAAGGATATAGAATCCATGTGATCACAGATCACAAAGCACTTGAGTTTTTTAAAACTCAACAGAACTTGTCATGCATCAGCAACAATGAATGGACTATGTCAAGATTTAATTTCAACATCACATATGTGAAAGGAGAACTCAATAAGGTAGCAGACTGTTTATCCTGCTACTTTGAGAGTGATTCTCCTTGAGACATGCATCATGTCTACAACTATGTGCATGCAGATGCATGAATCAATCCAGAGGGGGATGATTTTCCCTCAACATGCCTGCAGAAAATGCAGGCCCAGCTAGATCAGATTTCCACTCTCTGTGACAGACTGAGCTGCAGAAGTCAGCTGGTATGAGATTGTCACAACTTCATGATGTGAAAGTGCAAGTCCTTGCTGATGATCATGATGGCATGGATGTATCCACCCAGGCCCAACAGGGTTCAGAGAACTCTGAGGGTCCAGATGATACAATGCTTGGTGAGGCCATACTTGAGATGGCCTATATGTTGCAACCAAAGGATTGAGCTGATGGAGAGTTTCTTTATCAGATCTGGGCCTTGTATGGCAAAGACAAGCTCTTTGCAGAAGTTTTGAGTTGGCTGAAGGACTATAAATCCTTCCAGCTGGAAGACAAAACTCATTTGGATGACCAATATCATGGGTCAAATAGGTCATGAGGTGCTGTGCATACCTTGTGAGTGGGAGATGGTCAACAAACTGCTGGACCAAGCACACTGCATAGTTGGGCATTTTGTGCCCAAAGGATGACAGAATACATCTGTTGGCAGTATTGATGGCCAATGGTGGTTGCAGATGCACAAGTGTTCTGCACCACTTGACAACTGTGTCAGTAGGTGAAAGGGAGCAACCAGCTCCCTTCAGGGAAATTACATCCCCTGCCCATGCCAGTGAAGCCTTGGGACTCACTCAAAATGGACTTCATAGGTCCCTTTCCTGAGTCTAAGGGATATAACTACCTATCAGTAGTTATCTGTCAAATGATGAGCATGATACACTTAATACTAGTGCACATGACCATGACAGCCTTGCAGCTGTCATGGATTCACATGTGAGAGATTGTGAGACTACATAGTCTCCTGAGCTCTATTGTCAATACCTGCAATTCTAAGTTCATGTCAAAATGGTGGCATGAACTATGCAAGTTGTTAGGAGTGCAGTTCTTAATGTCTACATCATTCCATCCACAGATGGATGGGCCAACCATACATGCCAATAGAAATGTCAGTCAGATCCTGTGCACTGTGGTGTGCCCAGATCAGAAGGACTGACTAGGTTAAATAGACCTGACTAAATTTGCAATTAATGCAAGTGTGTCTGAGATGACTAAGTATGCACCATTCAAGTTGAACAGTGGCTACATGTTGTCAATGATACAGGAGATACAGTTGGACTCTGTGATTCCTAAGGAAATCAAGCAGTTTGCCCACCAAGCTCTTGGAAACTTGGTGGCAGCACACAATGCAATCATTGAGGTGTGTGTCTGGAAGACATGCACTGCAAACTTGCATTGAAAACCAGACCCCAAACTGGAGAAAGGTGCATTGGTGTACCTTTCAACAAAGAATCTCAACTGTCCAAGGAGCAGAGCTAGGAAGCTCTGCCCAAAGTGAGTTGGACCTTACAAAATATTGGAGGCCTTTGATGAGACCTCCAACTATATTTTGGAGTTGCTCATGGCACTCCAGGAATGTAGGATACATCCTAAGTTCCATGTGTTGCTGCTGCGATCATATAGGGCCAACAACAATGCACTGTTCCTAACCAGGGTGACACCAGAGCCATACAACTTTGGTGCACCAGACAACCAGGAGTGGCTTACCAATGACCTGATAGGTCATTGCTGGGTAGGATCAAACCTTGAGTTTGAGGTTTGGTGGAGCTTGGGGGACATCACACAGGAGTCCTTAGCTACATGCAAGGACCTCAAGGCCCTTGACTGGTACCTGGAGCTGCAGGGCATATAGTGCCCTGCACAATTGGCTAGAAGGATGAAGTCTACTTGACTTAGCACAGAAAATGCAAGGCCTGTTGGCACAGTGGCCATCCCATACTATGTCAGCCAATTTTTATTGGCTGGCTGCTAAGTCAACAATTCATTGTCTTCTACTACCAAGTTGGTGCAATGTGCCAATGTTGTATAGGAAGGCTCCTTGCCCAATGGGCAAGCAAAGAAGAAATCTGGAGAGGCAGATGTGGGTCTACCAAGCTACATGTTGAGCTCTGGACAGAGCTCAAGAAGGGGAGGAGTATCAGGGGGTAGGGTGCCCCCATGACAGGACTGTTTGGAGCAGGACTGTTGCCTGGGGACATTGTGTCCCCAACAGCAACAAGAGCAACCCCATGGGATGTGAGGCCTATGAGAGTAAGACCCATAGCAGTGCCAGGAGATGTGGCCCTGCCAAGCTATGCCATAGCAATGCAGCAGTTACCAATGCAGGGATGCAGTGTGCCTCCACAACACAGTAGAGTGAGTAGAGGACATGGGGGGCCAAGAGCACCCTCATCAATGAACTTTGGACACCCTGTAGCCACACAAGCTGTGTGGTCATAGGAGTTCTAGCAGTATGTGGTGGTGCCACAATATGCTGTGGCCCCAATGCCAGTGGCTGGACCTGGCTGAGTAAGGGGCATGGCAGGTCAACAATGACTGGCTACCATATCTTCACAAGTAGGGATCTTGGTCCCTGCTTCACTGTCCTCTAAGGCAATGGAGGTGGACAATGAAGACCCTGAATCAATCATGGCCATGATGAGAATGTCATCCCCTCTGCAGCAGATATATCTGCCACTGCCCACTAGGGTGCATTCTCAAGCATGGCAGGGCAACCAAAGGTTGCCCCCATGAGTAAAGGGAAACAGAGAGCAATGACTGACATATTGTTATCTGCACTGGCAAGGAAGGGTGAGTCTTTCTCATCAACTGTCTGGAAGACAGTTGAGTGACACTTCTCAGCCATAGAGAAGGGTAAGGGCCCAAGCCCTCAACTACAGCCAATAAGCAGATCACTCACCTCCTCCAGCAGTTACACAACACTAGAGTGCCAGAGGATGTTGGGTCTGATGTCCTCAAGAATTCCGTAGTGCAGTTAGCACTAGCTCAAGTTCTTAATGAACTTGATGTAGCAAGAACTTAGAGGGATGAGGCCTGATTGGACCTCTTCCAGTCAGATTTGGGAAAGTGAGTAGCTTCCCCCCCATCACCCTCCAGAGGTGAAGAAGGCTTGTACAGGGCCTTCTGGGCTTCTCAAGGGTTCATCAACCCAGAAGGCACCACTGGTGCCCCATGATGATATCATCCCCACTGGCAAGGACCAGCTGATGGATGTGCACTTAGACTCTAGGGCACCCCAGGATGTAGCTGGACCCTCAAGGCTGGCATATGCCAAAGCTGCACCATCAAGGCCAGCACCTGCTAAACCTGGCTCTATAAAGCCAGCTGCATCAAGAACAGAGGCTGACAACCCAATAGTTATCATCATCCTAATAGCCTATCCTGTGAATGTGCTGCAGGGATCAGAGGCTGGAATTATTGAGGTCTTTGAACTAAGGACCTACACTATTCTGAGTGCCCTGTCCTGTGGGCACATTCCACCAGTGCATGGGGACCCCCATGACAAAGAGTTCTTTGTCATCCAAGGACAAGCTTCCCAAGGGGCAGCCAGTGTTGTGGCTGCCTCGGATTCAGGGAGCACTGATGAAAATGATGTCACACTGTCCAAGCAACACATTTTAGACAGTGACTTGGATGACAACAATGCACAGCAAGAACAAGCACAATGCTAATGCTAAACAGTTGTTAGCTCTTGACACTGAGAAGGTCAAGATGGACTTTAAGCATTTGAATGACACAGTGCCTGGCCACCTTCCAGATGGCTGGGAAACAATGAGGGTGTGAGGGTGCTATGAGCTGCCACAATGACTTCAGGGGTATGTCACACCCCAATTACTATTGGTTGCCTATGACTAATGCAATCTTTGTTGATGATGAGGTGCTCTTTGTCCAATCAACAGAAATGGTGGAGATAGTGCACTTATCCCCACAATATGAACAACCATACCAATGGGCTCCTCAAGGGATGTCCATGAACCCAGAATAGCTATGGCTGATTCTCCAGATTATCTGCTAGCCAAACACTTGCATCACTATGAGAGAGAGAGTATATGCCACTCTCCTTATCCAGGAGTCCACTGTATCTCCTTCTATACTGTTTTAAACTGGCTGGACTGCACCATGTGGCAATTCCTAAAGTTGAGTCCAGAGGAGCTAGCCACTTCTCTGCCAAAGGAGGACTGTCACTGGCAATCAGTCCCCTTGCCATCTCATTCATCAGCCATGCTTGGCCATATAGATAGCAACATCTGAGGAGGGGGACTTGTTCAAGTCCCAATCAACCAACACTTTGACATCAATGCATGGGCACAATATATTATGCACCACAGCCACCCAAGTTCTCAGAATCTATTCTCAGGTGTGGCCATTGATGCTGCACATAGACCAATGATTGGTCTTTGGCTACATTTTGGGTTGGCAATTGGCCCCTACCACACATCATACACACACAGCCTATATGTAGCTGTTTGCTATGGTGGTAGCTCAACCCCATCTCTATCAAGATGTGGTTGATAGCTACCACACTCATGTAGGGGAACTTAATCCCTATAAACCCTACACATTTACTCTGCATAGGCTACAAGTGTTGCCTATGCAAATTAACAACCTTGGCAAAATGGAGGTGATATGCCACCTCCTCACAAATTATGTGCCACCTGCTTGGGTGGACCATGCATATACCTATGGTATATGCTTTCTGGATTACCACTGGTCAGGTAATGCAATGCACATGGACCTGTTCACACAGGTTGACAATGAATGCCATTGTCAACTCTGGTCCATAGGTGCACCCCCTCATTTAATGGAGTACAATGGGTGGTATGCACCAGCAATGACAACAGAGAACAATTTAGAGTGCCTCTGCAACTGCAAGAGAACTGTGGTAACTTCCCACTGCATGCAGCCAAATGGCTGTGCTATAAGGAGTTGCCTATCTCCACTCACCTGCTGCACTGTTCTGCAGAGGTGGTGCACACTGCCTTGGCAGAGGCAGAGGAGCCACTATCCATGGCCCCTCTGCCAAGTGCCATCATAACTGAGGTGGGGTCCTTGTTGTCAGCAGTAGAAGCTACTCCCACTTCTTCTGTAAGCTCTTTTGCATCCTCCCAGGACACACCTATGGAGGAGTCCATGAAATTGGACTAAGTTGGCAAACCTTTGGTGCCTGCCAAGACCAGTATAGAGACAACCCCAATTGTTGTCCCTGGCCCTTCAGATGCAACTGTAGTGACTAACATTGCTATCCCCATCACACCTGAAGCTGGAACAAGTGGCTCCACTGATATGACTAATGCTGTATCAGAGTGCTGAGCTGACATCATAAGCAGCAAAGAAGCATCATCCTTGTAAATGGACAAACAGGCAGGATAAACTACTAATTGTAGCTCATTATTACAATCATCACACTTGAGCTGGCTGAGTGCCCATGCATCTCACCTGATGCACATTTGGGCAATGTGTCAGGATATCACCCTGCCCACCTTTCTGCACATAGGACTATCCAAGCCTACAACTAGTCTCAACATAGGGACCCCAATTAGGGCTCTGGTGCTGATTCATGGGTGGGATGCTGTATCCCACCCCTATTTGTCTGTCTTTATTCTGTTTGTGAGTCCATTGGCAGACTCAAAAGGGGGGTATATAATGGAGTGCCTGTTACAGTCTCACTACAAACAATTATCATATATTAATAATTATATTACCATATTATTTTATTCCAGTAGCATCACATGATGCTATCTATAAATACTATTATTGTAATTATGTAAGGCAGCACCTTACTTCATACTTTTGTAGACAGGTTTGATTGGTTTTAAATCATAGAGTGTGAACCATAAGCAGTGCAACTTGTAACAGAACATCACACCATTCATCCTCCTTTGACTGCTAAGAGAGGGCTGCTCCCATAGCAAAGTCAGAGCTGTTGGCTTTGACTTAGAAGTGGGAGTGATTGTCAGGGTGTCAGGGGACTGTTCATACCAGACCCTCTGGTTTGTTTCCTTTATTCCAAGCCTGCCTCTCATTTTTGTCCTCCCATTTTCTGGTGACAAATACTTTCAACCAGGGGCTATCTTTTGGTTATATTTTTCATATGGTCACATGCTGTGAGTCTGGAGATTGAGGCTGTTTACAATGGATTTCTATTTTTGGTACAATCTCCGGAGTTATGGCAATTTCCGGAGTTTGCACCTTGGGGTTAGGGTTAGAAGTTTTCCTGAAGTGTCACACCTGGCCAGGGAGCTCCTTAAACTTGTTCTCTTTGGATCTCCCTCTGCCAGGTGAGCAGTTATGTTTATAGGCCCTTGTACAATACTGAATAGACTTTGGATTTCCTTCTGCCAGTTGTGTGACTTAGCCACAGCCTCCAGAGGTCACTCCTACAGCAGAACAAGTCTCTAGTTTTGGTTTGGGAGCCCCCTTTTCAATTGTTTTGATAAGTCAATACAATTGTGTTAATTGTTCTGATAAGTTGGTGCAACTGAAAGGTCTCTCCCCCACCAGCAACTTGTTACTCTCTGTCCTTTCACTATGACTCAGCCAGCCCTTCCAGCACCTCCCCCTGATGCTTCAAGCCCCCAGGATGAAGCCTGAAGCCACTTGTTGGCTCTAGAGACACAGGTTCAACTTACTCAAGCTTCCCTTACCTCTCACACTGCTGAACTCACTGGACTATGCCAAACTACTGAAGCTGTGTTCCTCTCCCTCCAAACCCTTCTAGAATGCCTACCCCTTGCTCCTACCACTCCCTCTATGCCCCCAGCAGCTGCAGGAAGGTCTGCATTGGCCTTCAATTCAAGCCTTTTGGCTTCCCACTCCAAACTTCCTTGCTCTGCACTTCCTAATGTCTTTGATGGAGACCATAAGGTTGGGGAACATTTCCTCCAGTCCTGTATCACCTATATTCAGCTGAGTGGTGAAGCCTTTGC
>JAGGAV010008261.1:0-12097 GCA_017657295.1 Termitomyces sp. DKA64 | reverse complement strand
AAGGAAGGGGCATGTATTCTGTGTGGTGAGCAGAGTCATTTCATCAATGATTGCCCTAAATGCCAGGTGATGGGATGCACCATGGACCATTGACAGGGAAGACTGTGACTATCAGTTCACAGAAAACAACCCAGTGATTTAGGTCTTGAAGATGCACTAAATTGTGGATCAGACTCTGACATCTTCTTCACCCTGGCTACTTTCCTCTGCACAATGGTAATTGCCCTGGACACCCTCCTGACACATCTCCCCTTGCACTCTGCCCACAACCTCCTTCTCTGTACCACCCTCCCCTTCACCCCTGACCCTGTGCCTACCCTGATTGACAGCAGCACAACAGACAACTTCATCAATGAATCCCTAGTGGCCCTTGCTCCACAACCCCCCCAATGCCTCCCCCTCCCAATCCCCCTAAAAATCTTCAACAGTGATCTGACCTCCACAGGCAACATCACTCACTGTGTAGAGACAAGGATCACTTTTGCCAATGGGCAACAGCAGAACCTCCAGCTACTAGTCACAAAGTTGCATGCCTCTACTCCTCTCATCCTTGGATTTTCCTGGCTCTGAGCAATCAACCCTTGTATTGGCCAAGTCTCACCCTCCACCTTGATTGGAACAACTTGCCTGACCTGGGACCCATCCCCTTCAACATCCCCCCCATTCACAATGTCTTGGGAGTCACCCCCAACATTCTCCAAACCCCTCTGCAGCTCTGCTCATGATCTGCATGACCATTCATCATTAATGCCTGCCTTGGCAACTCCCTTGTCACCCTCATGCCCTTGTCAACAGTGGAGCCTCTGGAACCCTTGTCAGCAATCAGCTTGACCTCCTCCATGAACCTCTCAACATGCCTTTGGAGTTACAGCTGTTCAACAGAAGATCTGCCACTGCTGGGATCACCAAATTTCACCTCAGCTCCCTCACACTCAACAATGGCCTGCAATTCCCAACCTGCCTCCTCATCACCCAACTCCCAGAGGCAACTCCAATCATGTTCAGACTCCTTTGGCTGCATGATGTCAATTCCAACATCAACTGGCAGGACCTCACCATGTGGTTCCCTAGCCCCAAAGCCTGCCTGGCAGCCACCATACCCTTTGTCCCTACTCCCCCCACAACCCCAGTGACTCTAATTGGGCCTCCAGCAACACTGGAGCCACTGGAACCCCCACCTTGCCTGAGGATGACTCTGGAGAGAAGGAAGAAACACCCCTGCCCTGAACTCCTGCAAGTACACTCTGATGGCTCCCCCCAACATCCCCTGCAACTGATACAAGGGTCTGAATTACCCCACTCAGACCCCAACAACCCTGGCCCCCACCACTGCACCTCTAACACCAGACACCATCAACCTGGAAGCCCTTGACATTAAGATCATTGGTGCTATCCCCTTTGCATGGATCTTGCAGGATGGCACCCCTGCCTTCCAACTCCAGGTCACCCCAACACTTTCAGAAGAACACATTCATGCCAGCACCACCTCACCTGAGACTCTGAAGACAGAGGAACAGATATTATGTGAAGTAGTTCCCTTGGAGTACCATGAGTTTACTGATGTGTTCTGTGAAGGAAGCACAAAGGAACTTCCCCCACACCAATCCTATGACCACATAATTGATCTTGAAGACAGCACCTCCTCCCCTTTTGGCAAGATCTACAACATGTTGGAAGTCAAACTCTGGGCTCTCAAAGACTACCTTGACAACATGCTCAGAAAGGGTTTCATCCAACCCTCAATCTTCACTGCCAGAGTTCCTGTCCTTTTTGCCAAGAAGGATGGCTCCCTCCATTTTTGTGTGGATTACTGGGGACTTAACAAAAGCACTAAAAAGAACCAGTATCCTCTCCCCCTGATCAGAGACCTTGTTGACCACCTCCACAGTGCCAAGGTTTACACCAAGATAGACCTCCAGTCTGGCTACAACAATGTCTGGATTGCTCCAGGACATGAATGGAAGACTGCCTTCTATACCTGCTATGGCCTCTTTGAGTATTTCATGATGCCCTTTGGTATGATGAACTCCCCTGCTACCTTCCAATACTTCATGAATGATATCCTTCATGACATGAACAATGTCTTTGTTATTGTATACTTGGGAGACATCCTCATCTATTCAAACTCCCTGGAAGAACACCAGAGCCATGTCTGACATGTTCTAGAATAACTCTAGAAATACCACCTGCATGCCAAACCCAAGAAGTGCTCCTTCTACACCACTGAAGTTGAATACCTAGGGGTTATCATTACTCTGGACAGCATACAAATGGACCTGGCAAAGGTAGAAGCCATCCTCAATTGGCCCCTGCCCTGGAATATTAAAGAAGTACAGTCCTTTTTGGGTTTTGCTAATTTCTACTGCCAGTTTATTGACAACTACTCCAGCATCACAAAATCCCTCAATTGGCTCACCCAGAAGGACACCCCATGGGACTGGGACAGTAAGTGCCAAAGTGTGTTTGCTCTCCTGAAGAAGGCCTTCACCTCTGCCCCAATCCTCCACCACTTCAACTCTGCTCTCCCCATTGTACTCAAGTGCAACACTTCTGATTATGCCATTGCTGGGATTCTCTTGCAGATGGGCTCTAATAGCAAGGACCTCCATCCCATTGCCTTTTACACCTGTTTGATGATCTCTGTGGAGCTCAATTACAACATCTACAACAAGGAGCTCCTTGCAATCATCAAAGCCTTCCAACAGTGGAGGGCTTACCTTGAGGGAACCCCACACTGCATACAAGTCTATTCAGACCACAACAACCTCCAATACTTCATGACCACCAAGCAACTCAGTCAACAACAGGCCTGCTGGTCAGAAACATTATCTGAATACAACTTCACCATCCACTACTGCCCAGAACAACTCAGAGCAAAACCTGATGCCCTCACCCAGAGGCCAGACATCTACTCAAAGAAGTTGTTCACAGCCAAATGAAATGCCTTCAACCACTGCATGGTAATCCTCCCCAAACATCTTTATGCTGTGCTAATTATGAATGAAGAAGGAATCCTCCACCAAATCCAAAATACTCCCCCAGACACCTACTTCATCCAACATGACCCCCAGAATTGCCCTGTCGATGCCCTGCCCCCCAACCCTGCCTTTACACTGTCTTTGGACTGCTGACTCCTACTCTGGGACAGCCAGATATATGCCCCAGACCACAGATCCATTTGCCTTGACATCCTCTAGCAGTACCATGACCACAAGCTCCAGGGACACCCAGGAATGCATAAGACCCTCCAACTGATTTTCTAGACTTACTTTTAGCCAGGAATGAAGAAGGATGTCACCCAGTACATACAAGCCTCTGAGCCATGCCTCTGAGCCAAGGTACCCTGACATCACCTGTATGATCTGCTGAAGCCCCTCCCCATTGGCCACCAGCCATGGTCCTCGATCTCAATGAACTACATTGTTAAACTCCCCAAATCTGAGGGTTTCAATGCTATACTCATCATGATTTGCCAACTCACCAAGCAAGCCCTGTTCATCCCCTGCCATACCACTGACAACATTCCAGAGTTCACCAAGCTATTCCTCAAATACATCTTCTCCAAGCATGGGCTCCTGGACAATATTGTCTCTGACTATGGTCCCTTGTTCTTCTCCTGGTTCTGGCAATCTTTATGCAAGGCACTTGAAATCAAGACCAACCTGTTGACCACATATCACCCAGAGACTAACAAACAAATGGAATGAGTAAACCAGACTCTAGAACAGTACCTCTGCCTCTATGTTAACTACTTACAGAACAACTGGCATGCAGAACTATCCCTAGCCAAGTTTACTTACAACAACACTCTCCACTCAACTACTAGGGTCTCTCCATTTTTTGTCAACAAGGGTTACAACCCCTGGCTCACCCTGTCCCTCAAAAACATCCCCTTGCACATTGCCCACAAAGTCACTGAAGACCTTTAGTCCCTTCACCAGTTCCTCTGGGACAAGATCAATACTGCCAACTGGGCTTACTTCAAGCATGCTGACACTCAATGCAAAACAACCCCCAACTGGACTCCTGGTATCCTTGTCTGGCTTGACTGGCACAACCTCAAGACCCAGAGACCCTTGGTGAAGCTCAATCATAAGCAACTTGGCCCCTTCAAGATCCTCCAGAAGGTCTTGACCCATGTCTATCAGCTTGACTTGCCCCTGGGGCTGAAGGGCCTCCACCCTGTATTCCATGTCCACCTCCTTGAAAAGCATGACCTGGATCCTCTCCCTGGCCAATGCCTGAGCTGACCCCTGCTGGTTGAGGTTGAGGACAAATACCACTACAAGGTTGGCAACATCCTCAACTCCTGCCTCATCTGCAGTCAGCTCCAGTACCTGGTCCATTGGAAGGGCTACAGACCCAAGGATGACACTTGGGAACCCAAAAAAAACCTCTCCAGGGCTCCCACCAAACTCCAGGACTTCTACTGGCAACACCCCACCAAGCCTCAGGACCCCTAGCATATACAGATGGCATCAGTGGGCCTAACTCCTGCCTCTGGATTCAGTAGGGATTCAACTCCCACCAGTATCAATTATGTCCCCCTTTCTTCACCCTTTTCCCTTACATGAACTAAAGACAGCACAAGAAAACAATTTGTTAGGTACATATGCTAGTAATACAAAATTTGACAAAGTCCAAATACAGAGAAAGAGTCCAAGATGTCTTATTGGCACTGGGCCACAGCCTCCTCAACTATCCTCCTCCAAAACCCTCCCCTCCAGATCCTCCCCTGCCACGTCAACCTCCATCTGCACCACTACTGCCACCAGGTTCTCTGAGTGACTTAGGAGGGCCTCCCCCATGTCCACTGCCACCTCCCACCTGCCTCAACTCCAGAGGAAGATCATGGAGCATCCACCCCAACCCATCCTGGATTGACACAAGGGCAGTGGAGGCTCTGTCCAACAGGATCTGGTGCTCCTAGACCCAATCTAGAACAGAGAGTGAGCAAGGTTAAAAAAGGGGAGAATGGAACTTATGCATGACACTGCCCCACCCCAATGCAGCCTCATTCACCAACCACTCCTCCTGCCTCTTCTCTGCCTCCACCTCCACCTGGTGCCCCCTCACAGAGGAATCCCAGTGAGATCCCATGGTGGGCTCCTTGAACTCACACTCCTCCCCATGACAAGCATAAGTCACACACTGGATGGTTAATTAGCCAGGGGCATGCAGGCCATCAATTAGGATACCAACTTACTAGGGCTTCTGCCAGACACCAGGCTAGGGTAGGAGGCCCCCAGATCCTCCCCACCACCTCCACAAACTGCTCCTCTGTGACCTCCTCCTGCCTAACCCTCTGGGCCTCCAGTATCACCTGCACCTCCCCCAGCCCTAACACCAATTTTGGAGGATGCCCCAACAAACCAGGGGCCAACCCAGTAGATGGTCCAGGACCCTCTGGAAGAGAAGGGCCCCCAGAGGACCCAGCCATGGTGAGGGACAGCTCTATGAGGGAAGGTCAGCAGAATTCATATCCAGGTCAGAACACTTATGGTGGTGATACATTGCATCCACCCAACATCAATCCTGCCTTTAGTCATATTCTGCTCAACACTCCTTGTAGGCCACCCAGATGTCAATGGCATTCTTATCAGAAGGGGGTGGAGTTGGAGATGAAGAGGAAGAAGGGGTAGATGTAGTGGGGGGAGACATAAAGGAAATAACTATGATATGCTGGACATGTCAGGGCCTCTTTTATTTCTTTTTTGGGGAGCTTCTAGTTGAAGAAGATACTGCACTTCAACTTTGATTCCCACACCACTGCAGAACATTAGAAATGCCTCCACACCTTGAAGGGTCTCAATGCTGAAGGGGGGTGATGTTATGACCCATCTCTGAACCCCTGCTGAACCCTGGACTTCCCCTGATCCACCCCAGTAAGCCCAAAATGCACTCCCCCTTGCTCCTAACATCTACAGCACTTCCCCATCCCCTGGCACCCACTCCAGCAACTCCCAAGGCTTTTCTGAAAAACCCAAATGCTTCTCCAGCAGTCCCCATGATTCCCCTGATATCCCCTCAGAGTCCAGGTAAGTCCACCCACCCTAGCACACATCATGGTTATATATCAAGACAATACCACTACCAACAAGCCAGTCTTGGGATGCTTCAAACAACCATACCCAAGACTCACCCACATGACCTGACCTCAAGCCCATGATCCCAGAGGAGTTTCTCCCCAAGTACTTAAGCCATGGCATAGTAATATCTAAGTAGTCTTGATCTTACCTACATTCTTGTGCTTGTTACATCTCTCATGTATCTGTCTTTCTATTCCATATCATCTCATTGAATCTTATCCTCTCCCAATTGCATCTGTCTCCATCTTATCAGTCTCAATCTTATCAGTTTCCATTTTCAGTCTCTTGTCTGTTTTCTAAAGTCTTGTCTTGTCTTGTTCTCATTTCTCATCTCATCTTGACTTCCCAGGACTCCTCATATGCATAGCCTGGACTCACTGAGTTTGTGTTAACACTCCAGAGCTCCATACTGCACTCATCCCCCACTCACCCATTACTCCACTTCCCATATAATTCACTGGAACACCCCAGACCTCCCAGGACCTCTGCTATCTCCTTTCCCTGCCCTGTTTCACTCTTCTGGAGCTCACTGGAGTTAGGGATTGTAGGTTTAGATGTTGTGTCCACCTAGTAAGGGACCTTCCTAGTGTAGCTAAGCCTCTGGGTCAGCAGAACCTGATAGGTGACAGTGAACATGGCCCACTCTGCATGGTTTCAGTAGCAAAGGACAAGGTCAACTATGGAGGTGATGGCCCTGGCCTCATTGGGCATTCCATTGATGTTGAACACTGAAATGGGCTGGGACAGTGGCTGTGTGGTCAGGCAGTGGTGCCAGACAAACTCCAAGTCCAGGAACAACCCCATGGCACCACTGTCTAGGAGGGCAGTGACTCCATGGACCTGCTGGGTGTCTGTGGTCTCAATTTCCACATTGAGGTGCAGGGAGTTCACTGAGGGGTTGGCAGCTACCACATACCACTGGGGCAGCTGGCATTTCCATGTGGGGTGGCCTGGATGAGGTCTGCCCAGCATTGGTGGGCCCAACTTGGAGTCTGGAGTTGGTGTTTGTATATCTGGAGGAGAGTACTGAGGTCCTGTTGTCTTATGGTTGTTGATATCAATGGAAGCAATTTCATTTTCTATTGACAGACACATGAACTGGTTAGGACTTGGCAACAGAGGCATACATCTCATCTGCTGCTCAACTAAAAATCCTCCTCCAGACCTGGAAGGGAGACATAAGCACCACTCTCCTCCAGGGTCAACTCTGGTCCCAGCTTGTCTGGTGAAGGGTCTCCAGCCATGTTCTTTGCAGCCAACAGCTGCAGGAGGAGCTCCTCCTGCTCCACTGTAAAGAGGTAATGTACCTTGAGACCTAATGGGCAGTGCCATGCAAAATGCCTGGGTTTCTGGCATCTCTGGCACAGCAGCAGCATGGCATGGTGCTGTTGGATAGTGTTGACATCTATGGGGATGTCCAGAGGTAAGGGTTGTGGGGCAGAGCTGGCTAGAGCAGAGACAGGTGCTGGGGGAACAGGAGTGGTGTACTGGAAAGTGGAGACAGAGGCAGGGCAGTGAGTTGGATGCATGCAACATAGCTCCTATCAAATGAGCTTCCACTGATCCTGGGCTGCTTTATACCAGGAGGCAACCTGCTCATTGTCCAGGCAGCCCTCAGCAAGGTTGTTGATATGTTTCAGTAGTGTAGGGTGCAAACTATCCCAGAACATGAGGCACAGTTGGAGGCCATTGGGGTAGGCTGCTTGCTTGACTAGTGCCCAAAAGGAGTTGATATACTTGTCCAGCATCCATTTCCCTTGCCTGTACTGCTCCCAATCACATAGCACCAAGGCTGTGGCTTTGGCAGGGTCAATTGGAAGGAACTCTGCCTTGAAGTCCTTTTCAAAGGCTGCCCAATCTGCAAAACTTTCTGGGATGTCGATACACCCATAGCACATAAGTGGAGGCACACCTCATCTTCATGTATGATAAAACCCAGGCTATTTTCAGTGCATCAGAATCAAAAGCATCCCTACTGAGATGAATGTAGGTGAGGCAGGACTGGAGGAAACACTCTCTGCCAGAGCAGCTGCCATCATATGCATCTGGGAGTGCAGGGCAGGGAATGTGTGCTTGGGGAGCTACTGGAGCTGCTGGGAAGGTGACAGGAGCCACCAGGGGGGTTTCCATGCCTGGGAGTGGCATGGAAGTGGGGGTCAGGTGCTCTAGTAGTGCCTGGAGGAACTGGGAGATGAGTTTGGTGGTTTGGTGGAGGGTGGAGAGTTTGGTCCTGTAGTGTGTGAGGGAGGATTGGGTTAATTGCACCTGGTTCTCTAGGTGTAGCAGGTGAGTCCAGGCCTTGTCCTGTGGGGCCAGGGCCTCTGAGGGAGTGTCTGGATTGGCTGACTGAGACATAGATTCCATGGGTGCTTAAGCCTGGTGGAGAAGTAACAGATAGCAGCTCAGAGATTCCATGCAGGCTATGAGGAGCTTCCAGACCAGGATAAGAGACTTGTTCTGCTGTAAGGGCAACCTCCAGGAGCAATGGCTGAATCATGCAGCTAGCAGAGGGGAATCCAAAGTGTATTAGATATGTAATAGATAATACAAATAGTAGACTAATCACCTAGCAGAGGAGAATCCAAAGAGAACAAGTCTAAGGATCTCCTCTGCTCAGTGCAGCACATCAG
Source organism: Termitomyces sp. DKA64 (assembly GCA_017657295.1). Lineage (NCBI taxonomy): Eukaryota > Fungi > Basidiomycota > Agaricomycetes > Agaricales > Lyophyllaceae > Termitomyces > Termitomyces sp. DKA64. The sequence continues at coordinate 3,378 of JAGGAV010008261.1, read as the reverse complement.
GGGGCAGCAGAGGCATGAGAACAACTGTGTAGGTGACCAGAGTTAGCCAAAGTACACAACAATGGATCACAGAAAGTTCTGGGGGTCTCCAGAGATCTCTGGAGACCTGTAAAACGCCCTGGAGTCATCAAATGAGCCTTGAGGAAACAGAAACAGGCAAGGAGAGTTGGTGTCAGATGGGGGCAGAGGTTAGAAATGGGTAGTCCTCTGACAGATCACATCCTTGGCTCCCACCTCATCCACAGTCAGCTCCAGTACCTAGTCTATTGGAAAGGCTATGGACCCAAGGATGACACTTGGGAACCCCAGAAGAACCTCTCTGGAGCCCCTGCCAAGCTCCAGGACTTCCATCAATGGCACATATGATGCTACTCAGTGCAAAAGATTATATTAATACTATGATGCAAGTATGATCAAGTGTAGTGGCTGCAGTCTATTACAAGGCTCCTGTTAAAGACATTAGCAACAGTTAGTAAGAAGCTAGCAACAAAGAAAGGACTTACCTTGAAGTCTTCCTTGCCCTCTCTTGCCTTCCCCTTGCCCTTTGGAGTCCTCACCTCTCTTGAAAATGTTGCCAACTCCTTAGGGATGCTGCCAGAGGCACACTTGGGAGTTGTTGGAACAATGTTCCCACAACCTACACTGTCTTCCCCACAACCTGCACTGCCTTCCTCACAACCTGCACTCCCTTCCCCACAATCCTCACTATGCTCAGCCCTGGTCATTATGGTCAGCTCACAGGGCAGGTGCTGAAAGAAGGACTGATAATCAGGGATGAGGTCATCAAAGAGCTAGAGTTGCCTCAGCAATGTAGCTAGCTTGGGTGACATTGCTAGCACTTACCATCATTTCTTCAACCAGGTTGTTCAGTAAGTATTTAAGTGATGGCACAGCTGGAGCCTAGCAAACTGAATTAGCAATGCCACTAAAGAAACATCAAGAAGAAAGGACTTACAAAGTGAACATTTGAACTTCCATATCCACTCCTTGCCCTTGTACCTCTCATATAAATCCCAATGTTCCCTATCAATGGCCCCCAGCTCAGGCCATTGGACCCCACTTCTACTGAATCACTGTGGCCAGGTCTTGAACAATAGCAGTAGCCACTAAGCAAGAGTCAGTCACTAAGTGTGTAACCAAGCAGCAGTGAGTATCTGACCCACCCAGAGAAGAAAGGCTTTGGATGGTGTGCTTTTGGAGTTGAGACAAGATGAGAAACTGAGAGGAACAAGACAAGACAAGACTTAGAAGATAGAGATGGAGACAAGATAAGAAAGGAAACTGATAAGATTGGAACTGACAAGATTAAAACTGACAAGACAGAACAATGAGACAGAAACACATGAAACAAAATAGTAATTCAGGTGATTTCAAGGCTATTGTAACAGATACTGTTCTAGGACTTATATACTGGCTACAGGACCTCTTCCAGGGATCATGGGTGTGATGGAAGAACTCAACAGAGACACACAGGGCTGCCAGGTGTCAGTTCTGATCTGTTGGCAGGCCACAGCAGTATCTGATGGGAACTGGCTGTGGATGATGAGAACTGATGGGAACTTGGGTCATGCTGTCAGGAAGCCCCAGAATGATGCAATGGATCAAGGGAGCAAGTCAGCAGTGTGGGCTGGGGTTAGGAGAGGCATCAGGAATGCCCAGGAGCTTGGAAAGGATTGGGGGGCTTGATAGGGTCCATGAGAGATGTGGCCAGGGTCCATTGGGGTCACTGGGGTATGCCAGGGAAGCATTGGGGATCTCTGGAGAAGCATCAGAGTTTTCCAGAGTGGGCAACAAGGGTAGGAGAGGGTTGCAGGGGTTGGAGGGAGAGGGGAATGTACTCTGGGGCTTGCTGAGCTTGGCTGGGTGAAGTCCAGGGGCAAGGTGGGGGTCTGGGGACAGGTTGTGACAATAAGACTCAACTAATGCTGAGCACCTTTCCAACATCTCTGACTTCATCTGATCTCAGGCAGTACATGATCTAACTATGGCATGAGGACTTCAACATTTCCCAACTCTGTTCTTGCACATTGCCCACCAATAACATGACTTATCATGTGGAATTTAGCCTAGCAGTCTAGACAGACATAGCCATTTGGACATGACTAGCATGGAATCTAGCCCTTGGGTATAGGACCTGGTTGAGATTCCAGCATAGCAACCATTGCTAGCAAAACCTTAGCAACCTCCATTCTTGGTCTTTCTACAACCTTTGTAGATGAGCCACATGATCAGTCTATTTTTACTTTTTCATTTCCTCTTGTCATTTGGTTACCTTACAACTGTTACATTGGATAGGCATTATGGTATGAAGACATATGCCATTGACAGTCATTATGGACACTTCCTCCATATAGTTACATGTTGATATTTTTTTTCATATTACCACCCTCTAACCAACCCTTATGGGCAATTAGCAGCAAACTGACTTCCTTTTTGGACACTCTACTTATAAATAGTATAAATACTGGCCTGTACTTACTCATAAAAACAACAAAGCAGTATCTCCTCAGCCTACATGCTACACTTAAGATCTCTCTTTCACTCCTCCTTGTGCTCTTGTTCACTTCCCCTTGTTATCAGTAATGGTTCAGCAATGTTCATCAACAAGTCTTTGGGCACTTATTGTGTATTAGTGAAACCAGCAACCTTGGCTAGTTTTTAGTATTTTGCCCATCCTCACTCATTCTGACTTTGCTTACATCTCTCTTGTCCCCAGTCCTGTTGCTAAGCCTTCACAGACCTTAGCAAACTCTACCTTAGCATCCTTTGTTAGCAATCTCTGCTAGCAGCTCTCTGGTCTCACCTTTGATATCCTCACTACACTTCAGTGATTCTTGTTAATGCCTAGTGACTTAGGCTAGCATTGGCAACTTTGCCCACTTGACCTTACCCTACACACTGCTGGCCTCTTACTCTCTCATATACATAACCAGCCAGCTGGTAGTCCTCTGGGATACTGACTTGTCCTGAGCACTTACTTCCTACTGTACACTACCCTATCTGGTTGTTGTGTTTGGTTTTTCCCTGCATGGCCACTAGGCAACATATCAGTGCCACAACAAGTATAACAAGTCCCCTAGCACTAAGAATTCTGATTCCTCAAATTCTTCTGAACCCATCATCACTCTGTAAAAGGATGACCCTCCTTAGGGAACTCCACTCTATTTGGGCTTAGCCCTATAGACATACTGGACTGGCCACCTGTCTTTTCCTGCTCCATCCCTGTCGAGTACTAGTCATCTGCTGTAGACATCAGACCCTATATCTCCTTTTGTTGTATTGATTACTCATGATTACTCACATTGCTTAGCATACCCAGGCCACTTACCACATACAGTATTAGTCATAGCATAGCCATGGATGTAGTATATAAGCTGG
>JAGGAV010008260.1:0-12133 GCA_017657295.1 Termitomyces sp. DKA64 | reverse complement strand
TTTGATGTATTGTTAGTAATATCTGCTTAGCATACCCAGGCTGCTTACCACATATAGTATTAGTCATAGCATAGCCATGGATGTAGTATATAAGCTGGTCAGCAGGATAAAATATCCTCAGACCAAACAATAGCAGTGTTCCCTTGGTCTACACATTGAACCAACTGTGAGCTTGCCTAGTGACAACTGACTCCTTTCTTGCCTTGCTTTGACCCTCACCAGCTGCTTGCCCATGTTAGCACCTGCTTGCCACTTGCTTGTCTCTTAGCTCTTGCATTACAGGATATTAGTATCCCACAGTGTTAAGCATTCCCTCACACAACACCAGCTATACCTGAAATCTGAAAAGTGTGGATTTGAGCAGACCAAGGTTGAATACCTAGGCCTAATTATTTCACATGGTATGGCAGAGATGGACCCAGTTAAGGTGGCAGGTGTAGCAGAATGGCTGGAGCCAAAGAACAAGAAGGAAGTACAAGCCTTTCTAAGCTTCATTAACTTTTACCAGAGGTTCATTTAGGACTTTTTTGACCTCACCAGCAAGGATGTAGCATGGCAATGAGAGTCCTCACAGGAAGCTTTTTTTGATGCCCTCAAGCAAGCTGTTACCTCTAAACCAGTCCTCCTGTTCCCAGACAATGACTCCCTTCTGTGTCAAAGCTGATAGCTCAGACTTTGCCACTGGAGCCATCCTGTCCCAACAGTCAAAGGAGGATGGTAAATGGCATCCTGTAGCCTTCTACTTGCAGAGTCTCAATGCAGTAGAACTGAACTATGAGATCTATGACAAGGAGATGCTTGCCATTGTTTGATCCTTTGAGGAATGGCAACATTTTCTTGAGGGTGCCTGGTATAAGCTTAAAGTCTGAACAGATCATAAGAACCTGGAGTACTTTCATTCAGCAAATAAACTCAAGATTGAGGCACCAAGATCTATGGTCCTTGTATCTGGCTAACTTTGACTTCTTGCTGTGTCACAAGCCTGGACAAAGCATGGGTAAACTGGATGCACTGTCCAGGAGAGTGGATCATGGTATAGGAGCAGATCATAATGACAACATTGTGCTTCCAAAGCCTGAGCTCTTTGCCATTCATGGTTCAGAAGGGATCACAGTCCAGGGGGATGAGGTAAATGTCCTCAAGGACATTTGACAAGGGAATTATGAGGGTGCCCAGGAGGATACTGTAGCACAGGCAGCACAGATCCTTCAGGCCTGATGCATCAGTGGAGTTAAATCAGTACATGCTGAAGAGTGGGGTCTCCAGGACAGGCTGCTGACCTTCTGGGGGCACATTTATGTGCCTAACATCTCTGAACTTTGACAGTGTATTGTGGAGCAGCATCATGATTCTTGAGTGGCAGGTCATCCAGGCAGGTGGAAAACATTGGAATTGGTGTCCCAGAACTATTGGTGGCCTCAGATGTCTAGATACATTGGCACTTACACTAGCACCTGCAATCTCTGCCTTTGCACTAATGCTTGTTGTCAGACACCCATGGGCCAACTCCACCCTCTCTCAACTTCTGCTGTCTGGATGCTGATGGATATGATGCCATTATGATGGTGGTATATCTTTATGGGAAGCAAGCTCATTTCATTCCTACTCACACCACTTGCTCAGCCCTGGGAGCTGCCAGTTTGTATTGGAAGAATGTTTGGAAGCTCCATGGTCTCTTTGATGGGTATGTCTCAGATTGAGGCCCTCAGTTTGTGGCAGAGTTCACCCAAGAGCTGTACTGCTTGGTGGGGGTGAAGCTCCTCACAACCACCACTTATCATCCTCAGTCAAATGGACAGACTGGGCATGTGAACCAGGAACTGGAACAGTACCTATGGCTGTTCTGTAATGAGAGGCAGGATGACTGGGACAAGCTCCTGCCTGATGCTGAGTTCCAGTACAACAACCATGTTCACTCTTCCACACAGATGACTCCATTCTTCCTGGATACTGGACAACACCCTTGCATGGGTTTTGAGCCCCAAGCACATCCCTCTGAGAATGACTTGGTAAATGAGTTTGTGGATAGGATGAAGAGAGCACAGGAGGAGGCAAAGGCAGCATTAGCAAAGGCAAAGGAGGACATGACATGGTACCACAATCATCAATAGACACCAGCCCCTGTATACAAACCTGGAGATCATGTCAGCCTAGACAGCTCAGACATAAAGACAACACAACCATCACAGAAGCTGTCTCATTGCCACCTGGGGCCATTCAAGGTGAAAAGACAGATAGGCTTACTGGCCTATCTGCTGAAGCTTCCTGCAAGCCTATGTCAGCTGCACCTGGTCTTCAATACTGTCAAGCTATTTCCAGCCCCAGAGGATCCTATTCCAGGCCAATGCTCTAGACTGCTGCTACCATCAGTGCTGGTCCAACAATGAGGAGGAGTATGAGGTGAAGGAAGTCCTGGACAGTAGAGTGTTTCATGGGAAGTTACAGTTCAAGGTGAAGTGGAAAGGATATGGCATTGAGGACATGTCTTGGGAACATACATGCACCAGCTCTGATCTGGGACTTCTACCACCAACACCCCAATGTCCCAAAGGCTATTCCAGGCATCTACCCCACATTGGAAGCAAACCAAGCAATCCACAACTTCCTCTATCCAGTGCATCAGGATGCCACACTCTAAAGGGGGGGTGATGTCAGGGGACCTGTCCAAGTCAGATCCCATTCTTGTTTTCCTTGTTCTAAGCCATATCTGCATCCCCACCCTTCCATCATTTGGTGACAAGTACTTTCAAACTAGGGCTATCCAACAGTGCTACTTTGGAGTGGCTATGCCCCAGGAGGCTGTAAATCAAGGCCAATTAAGATGAACTTCCACTTTTGGGATTGGACTCTGTTCTTAGTGTTAGGTAGTGTTTTTATTAGAAGCTCTAGGGTCAATTTTCTAAACACTAGCATTGGGAGTCCTCAGACTTATTCTCTTTGGATCTCCCTCTGCCAGGTGAGTATTTAGACCTCTAGAACTTCTCATAGACATTGAATATACTTTGGATCTACCTCTTCCCATTGTGTGACTTAGCCACAGCCTCCAGAGGTTGCCCTTACACTCTTACAAAAGCCTCCTCTCCATTGCCACAACTGCCAAGTCAACCTGCATTTGTGCTACCACCATGGCTAGGTTGTCTTCATGCCTGGATAGCACCTCCCTAACATCCACTGCCATCTCCTACCAGGAAGCTGGGGCCACTGTGTTCCATTGCCAATCCCCTGCCAGTAGCTCCCCCAGCTGGGCCATGCCCTGGTCCAGCTCCAGGGGCAGGTCTCTGTGCATCTGCCCCAGTCTGTCTTAAATCAATGCAAATGCTGCTGAAGTTCCATCCAGGAGGATTCAGTGTTTATAGATTCAGTCTGGACAGGTTAAAGGTTAGTAAGGGAGAAGACAGAAGAAGGAAAGGACTTACTGCATTATACCTTCCTGCCCCAAGACTGCCTTGTTTGCCAGCCACCCCTCCCAGCATCTCCCCACCTCCACCTCTGCCCTGGCCCTCCAGACCTCCTGTGCCACCCACCATTCCATCACTCCCTCCTCCAGTCTTGCTTTTAGCTGACCTAGGCATTCCTGTAAACCCTGAACCTCCATCACCCTTGCACTCACTGACCATACCACAGCCTCCTGATCCTGCCATGCTGTGTCCCTGTCTCTCTGCACCATGTCTGGATTTTCCCTCACCTGCTGGAGCTCCCCCTTCTGCCATTGCAGCTGATCTGACAACTCCTCCACCCTCTGATGCAATGTCACCTCAGTGGCTGATAGTGAGGGCTTCAAGCTCAGCCTAGTAGGGCAAACTGGGGGCACCAGGGCTAGTTGGCAGATTGCCCCAAAGTACTGGCCTGGGAAGGGCCCCCAGAGGAGCCTGCCATGGCCATGGACAACTCTGCCAAACTCAGTCAGTAGTATACTGGGCATAGGGCCATCACACTCATGATAGCAGTACATCAAGTCCACCCTTCTCCAATCCCAGTGCTAATAGAACTCCCCCTGGCAATGCTTGTATTTGGCCCAGACATTGAGGGGTTGGGGATGATGAAGGCTCAGAGGAGGACATGGGGAGGTGACTATAGAGCACTGGGATATATCCTGATCCCTTTTATTTTCTTAGAAGAAGTTTCCTGATAGAAGACAATCACACTTTGACTTTGTTTCCCATGCCATTGTTGCTCACCAAAGACATACTTTGGACCTTGAGGGTCTCAATGCTGAAGGGGGGGTGATGTCATGACCCATCCTTGAACCCATGGCCTCATTTCAACTGAACTCAACAAGCCCTGGAGCAGAATCCAACTCCCTACAAGCTCCCATGACCCTTCCTCAACCCTAGCACCCATTCCAACAAACCCTGAGGCTTCCTGGCAAATTCCAGCACTTCCTCCAGTAGCCCCTGTTACTTCTCCAACCTCTCCTGAGTATTGGGATAGCTCTGACACTTCTTTGAGCTCTTCTGTCAGATATCACAGGTGCACATTGTAACACTGTTGTCCAGTGCTTTGCAATGCAATATGAACAAGAACTAGAAACAGAGTTGTATTGCCATGTATCTGTACTCAGTGTGTAAGTACATACCTAGAAGCAGAGTGGATTAGCTTAAGGACTGGTATTCTATGCAGTGCAACTACTGTAGTTAATGATCACATGTGTGGATCATAACACTCACCCCCACTTGTAAGATAGGTGAAGGGAAAAAAGGGTCCATCCTCAGTGCCTATCACCAGTGCCAATCACCCATGTTTCCCACTGCATCACCACTTTCTACATGTCCATTCATTCTCCTGGAACTCCTGAATTGCCTCCATTGCATGCAGCATGTCATGCTCCTTCAGCCACTCATCCTCACTGTCATCATACCCCTTCCACCACATGAGGAACTCTGTCACCCCACTCCATGTCCTCCTCTCCTGCAATATCTGCTTGATCTTGACTTCATTGCCTGTCTCCAAATGAATGGGAGGGGAGGGGGGGGGCTCCTGATGACATCTCAGGATCATATCCTCACAAGCCAGGACAAGGCATAAGACATGAAAAACATTGTGGATCAACCATCTGTCCAGCAATGTCAACCTGTACACTGTCTTGGAAACCTTTTGTGCAATCTTGAATGGCCCATAGCACTTGAAATCCAGCTTCTGGCTGGGCCTATCTGACTGCAGGTCAGATATACACAATCCCCCTCCATATAATCAGGTGCCTCATCCACTCAGGCATTGTAAAACCTCCTCATCCTCTCTCCTGCCAGCTCTAACAGCCCCTTCAGTTCCCCCTGGACTTCCCTTATCCTATCCAGCCATGCATCCACCCTTGAGACTGATTGTGAGTTGACAGGATTAAAGGAAAATGTGGGATTATAGGTGTATTCTGCATAAAATGGTGACATCCCTATCAATGCATTGACATGATTGTTGAATGCAAACTTGGCAAATGGCAACTACTCCATCCAATCATCCTGGTAGTAATCCACAAATGCCCACAAGTACACCTCCAACTCCTGATTCACTCTCTTGGTCTGACCATTTGTCTGGGGATGGTGCACTGTCAACAATGCCTGCTTGATTCCCAACTGCTCCCACATTTTCTTCAGGTATTTTGCCACAAACTGGGGCCCTTGATCTGACACCACCTTCTTTGGCATCCCATGCAAACACTACACCCTCTCCATGAACCCATCATGCATTGCTGCTGCATCATCCATTGAATGTGCTCTGAGGAAGTGGGCTTGCTTGGTGGACTTATCACACACCACCTGGATTGCATCATACCCCCTTGACAAGCACAACAGCCCAATGTAATCCATTGTGATATGCTGCCATGGGCCATCTTGCACTTTAAGAGGTTACAGTTGTCCAAATAGCTTCAGCTGCCTTGGCTTCACATGTTGATGGGTCTTGCAGCCCTTGACATACCACCTCATGAACTCCAACATTCTAGGCCAGTAGTAATTCCATGCAATGAGTGCAATCATGTTGGCCTGCCCCAGGTGATCCACTGGAATCAAGTTGTAGTACAACTGTAGGACCCTCCACTTCACCTCCTTGTCATTTGGCACATAAATCAAGCCCCTGAAATGCACCACCCCTTCCTCCACAGTAAACTCCTTCAGCCATGACCAAACTAATGCTGGTGCTTCTCTCAGCTCCCACAACAGGGCCAATTTTTGGGTCTGCCAGTGACTTGATCCTAATCTTCTCCAGTATGTCCCCATCCACCAAAATCTCCTGCACTGCCACCACCCTTCTCACCACTTCCAAATCCCCACACCTCTCCAATGCCACTACCACTGCCCTCCTTGCCACCCACTCCTCCCCCAGCACCCTCTGGCCCCTGTTGTTGCATGCATCCCCTGCCAGCTCATGGTCTGCCCTCCTCAATAAACCATCTGGGCCCACACTCAAGCAACCTGGTCTGTGCTTAATCACAAAGATGAAGCAATTTAGGAACAGACTCCAGTGAGCCTGCCACCTGTTCAGATCCCATGCAGTCATGAAATACTCCAGATTATGATGATCAGAAAGCACCTCCATGGAGAATGGATTCCCCTCAAGGTATGGTCTCCAAGTCTCAAACACATTCACCACTGACAACAGCTCTTTATCATGCACATTGTAGTTTTGCTCTGCTGGCTGCATTGCCTTTGAAAAGAAGGCAACTGGTTGCCACTCCACCATCCTCCACCCTCTGTGACAATACTACCCCCACTGCAAAGTCTGACACATCTGTCTCCACCCAAAAAGCTGCCTCCACATTGGGCATTACCAGCACTGGTGCCCCAACAAATGCCACCATCAATTTCTCAAAAGCCAACTGCTTGTCCACCCTCCATAACACATCCTTCCCCTTCAATTGTTCTAACAGTCTCACAATCTAACAGTCTCACAATCTAACAGTCTCACAATCTAACAGTCTCACAATCCCTGCATAATCCTCCACAAACCAATGATAGAAGTTGCAGAACCCCAAGAATTGATTTGCTTGCTGCACATTCTGAGGTATTGGCCATTTTGCAATGCCTGAGACCTTAACTGGGTCCATTCCAATGTGACCAGGGGATATCCTCAGCCCCAGATAGTCCACCTCCATAGTCCCAAACTTGCACTTCTCTAGCTTTGAGAATAGGTCTGCCCACCACAACCTCCTCAACATCTCCCAAATGTGTTCCTCATGCTAGGCTGGGTCTTCCAAGAATATGATACATCCTCTGAAAGGCTGCCAGTGCATTTTGTGGCCCAAACTGCATCACCAAAAATTTCAATTGCCTGTCATGTGTCTGGAATGATGTCTTCCACTCATCACCATCCCAAATCCACACATTGTAATATCCCCAATGCATGTCCAATGTCATAAATACCTTTGCTGCCTTCAGCCTGTTGAGGAGCTCATTAGTGAGGGGAATAGGGTAAGCATCAGGTTTGGTAACAGCATTGAGGGCCTGGAAATCAACAACCAGATGCAATGTGCTATCTTTTTTCTTCACAAAGAAAACCAGTGCTCCACAAGGTGCATAAGATAGCTATATGTACCCTTTCACCAAATTCTCATCAATGAACTCCTGAAGTGCTCACAGTTCTGCTGGCACCAATTGGTAGAGCTTCCCTGGAGGGGGCACATCTGCAACATCAACAAGGTCAATGCCCAGGTTATACTTCCAATGTTCTGGCAGCCATTCTGAGGTCTTCTTATCAAAAACATCAAAAAACTCATGGAATTTGGAAGGTATCAGCTCCTCCACTGCCTTAGCTTTTGGTTGCTGTCCCCTCATAATTTTCTCCACCAGTGTCTGTGACATACTGCTGACTGCTGCCACCCACTGCACCAACTGTGGTCCACCTGCCCCTCAGGTCAACTCCATGTCCCACTTTTGCTCCAGGAATGCTCCATCCTCTGTGTCCCACCCCAGCTCCACCTCCACCCTCTCAAGTGCTCCATCAATACATGCCCTTGCCACCCATGCCACCTCCCTCTTCTGGCCCCTCCAAAACCTTGTCTGTCATGTCCACACCCTCTTAAGTCCATGAAACTTCTCCCTCAGCACTGGCCTAAGTGGTCTAGAACCTGCCAGCAATGTACATGTGGTCTTGACCTTCTTAGTGAATGCCCAGGGTCTCATTTTCACCTTAACCTCCTCTGGCAGGCCCTGTACTTTGCCCACCCTCACTGCCATCTTCCCCAGCCCAGCCTGGGAGTGCAGGCATGAGACTCAACATGCTGGAGACTGGAACAATACTGTTGAATGCTCCCAGTCTATTGTGGGGTTGTGGTGCTGCAACCAGTTGACCCCCAAGATCAAGTTGTTGTCCCCAATATCTGCAACATCAAAGACAAGGGTCTCTGCATGTTTCTCAATCACCACTTCAAGATGTACCTCCTCCACAATGAGGCCTGAGTGGATTTCTGAGTTATCAATGGTATGCAGCCACACTGGGTTGTGTTTTGTCATAACTGGAATCTTTTGCTGGGCCACAAAATGAGGGTCAACAAAGCAACAGCTCACCCCTGAATCCACCATGGCTCCAGTATCAACAATATGTAGGGCATCAGAGCTTGACTGATGGATCCTTAGGGTAACAGGGAGTTCCAATGCTGAGTATGGTAAGTGTGGGGATCTGGCATGAATGACAGCTGTGCATCATTGCTTCCATTGGTGCTGGCACAGGCTGGGCTTAGGGTTTGTTTCACTCGGCTCATGCAACAAGTTTGAATTCTCATCCACTGCAAGTACATGAAACCAGTTGGTTGCTCTCATCAATGACAACATGAGGCAACCCTACATAAAACCCACCTCTGGCTCATCACCCTTCCCACTTTCAGCCATCTTCTTCTCATTCCCCAGTGCCTCCTTTACTGCCACCTTGATCACCATTCCCCACATCAGGCACTCTGCAATATAATGCCTCAGCTGCCCACACTTGAAACACTTCCTTGTGTTTGTCAGCATCCCTTTTGCTTGATTGACATCCATTGCATCAGGGTCCTTGGATGCTGGTGGCAAGGCTGCCCACACCACCAGGGTACTCACCACTACTGCTGGTCACAAGTTTATGTTACCACCTCCCCCATGGCCTGTGCCCTTTTTCCTTGCTGCAATGTTGGCCAATTTAATCTCCTGCCACAACAAGACATCCCTCACCTGTTCCACAGTTTCATAGTCAGTGTTCACTAGTGCCTTCATTGCCATGGGGTTCAGTCCTTTCCAGAAGTGGTCCTTCACATACTCCCCTTCTGTGTCAGCCTTCCCCAGCTTGGACTTCAACTTGAAAAACAGTGTGCAATAGTCCACAATCAACCAAGACCCCTGCTGTAGTTGCCCAATGCATGTCAATGCATCCTGCACAGGATCCCAGGTGCAAAATGCTGCCTTGAAATCCATCAACCATGCATCCCATTGGCAATGGCATGGATTGAGTGCAGGGTCCTTGATGCCAGTAGTGATCACACAAGACCAATTCTGAGTGGAGCTGGTGAGGTACAACTGTGCCCACACAATCTTCTGTCATTCATTGCAAAAGTCCTCAAACTCTGCTGCTGCCTAAATTTGCTGCATGTACTGATCCACCAGTGCTTTTGACTTCCCATCCTACACCTCCAGAGGTCTTACTTTTGGTCCTCAACATCCACCTGAGTCCACTACTGCCAATTCCAGCCTCACAACACAAGCGGCAACTGCCTCCAGCCTATTTTGAAACTTCACAAAGCCAGCTCAAACCTGTGTCACCAGTTCCATCTGAATGGCTTGGAAGACCCTCTCTGTGATGTGATCCTCTAGCATCTCCATGTTTGACATTGTACCTGTCAGCAGAAAATTTTCCTCCTGAAAAAAAGAAAAGCTTATCCAAGTGTAATGCTGTTGTCCAGTGCTTTGCAATGTGACACAAACAAGAACTAGAAATGGAGTTGTATTGCCATGTATCTGTACTCAGTGCATAAGTACATACCTAGAAATGGAGTGGATAAGCTTAAGGACCAGTATTCTATGCAGTGTGATTACTGTAGTTAATGATCATGTGTGTGTATCATAACACACATCAAGCATCACCACAAATTGCCCACCAGTCTTGAAATGTTTCCCACACCCAGACAATCACAACCAACACCTGCCAAATTTGCACACTCCCAACAAGTCCTGAACTATAGACCCATGGTTCTGTAGGAGGTTCCCCAAGAGTATTTAGGTTGTAGAGTAATATCAGTTGCAGTAGCCTTGATATTACTTATGTTTGTGCCCCATTTCTATCTTGTTGCTCCAGTCTCTCTGTCTCTTTATTGTATCAATCTCATTTTGCTTTTGTTCTTGTCTCATGCCTGTATCATCCCATCTTGTCTTGTCTTGTTGTGACAGGTTGTACAGTTACACTTGTTGCACTCACAACACTAACTTCATGCATGGTATGTTATTTAAGGACAACATCTTGTATTCACAACATATCTAGTCTAATCTGATAATTTGGTCTGATTCAGCTACTGCATGAATGAATGAATCAAAAACATTTGATTGAGGTCTATGTAAGTGACACGACCCTCAATCATGACATGCCATGTCCCCTGGCCATATCACATTGCTTTGTAGCATTGTCAATAATGGCCCATTGTCTCTCATTCTCACTGTTTGGACATCATATATATAGATACTTTTTTCTTACTCCCAACTTGTCCTGCTTCCTTTCCGTACTCACACAGAGCTTGTCAGGTTTGTTATAATACCTACATCCTGCTTCTTTTCCATACCATACTCACACAGAGCTTGTCAGTCCTTTGGACTCAGCTTTTGTTTTCTACAGGATGCAATTTCCTCTTTTTGGCAGGCACCATGCCTACATCAGGTTGTCTTCACCTACCAAACAGTTGGTTTGCTCCAACAAACCGCCACCCATCACCCCTGTCCCCAGCTCCCTCATTGCCTTCCTCAGGCTTTCCATCGCTCACTCCATCCCCAACACTACTACCCACTATGCTCAGTGCTGATCAGCCATTCTCCAGCCCCAGTGATCTAGAGCTGCCACAATCACAAGACCCACCTACACAGAGCAATGACACTGCAATTGCAGGCATGATGACCATATTGCATGCATTTGCCACATTGGCAAATCAATTGCCGGGTCTCACATCATCCTTTGCAGCAGGCATGCAAGGGACTCAAGCCAACCCCCCACCATCATTCCCAGCCTTTGTCTTGACTGATCAGTCTCCTGCTGGTAAGTCACTACCTGCACTCTTTCTTGCCATTGAAACAAGTCTGCTCTTGGACATTGCTTGTCACAAGTTCCACTCCATGGACCTCTGCAAGCTCGATCCTGCATCAAAATTTAGGCATGCTGACATGGATTGTACAGATTCCAACAGCTCATGGATGACTGGAACCAAGGACTACCCAGCCCTCCACAATCTTCTCATACCCCTCTCCACCTACTTCTCTGTCTTACAGGCCTTTGCAGCATCATCTGGCAATGCTCACACAACATTTATAATTGGTCACAGCACCACAAGGTACCTTTCACACTTGATGATGCTTAATCAGAAGTATGAATGGTCAGCAGTACTCCAATATCATATTCATTTCCATCTCAACTGTTGGCAGGAAATGATCACAGGTTCATATGCAGGTTGGGCTAGATTGGACAAAATGCTCTTGACTGAATTCTGCCTCAGGAATACAAGAGCGCCTAGTACCTTGCACAAGTCAGTAGGCAAGCGGGAGCAGGACATAAGTGCAGAAACCTGCTTTGTGTATAACAAAGGCACTTGTACTGCATCATATTGCCCCAATAATCACATTCATAAGTGCCACAAATGTGGTAGCAAGGATCACCCAGAAAAAGACTGCAAGAAGACTTGAAAGCGAGCCCTGGTGGGCTTGGCACCTGCCATACAGGTCCTCTCTCCAGCAATGGCTTCTTCATCTCCTTGTCCCCCCATTAAGTTCACACCTAACCTTCCTCACTCGCATCTCTTCCCACCTGGTATGCTGCCACCACCATGCCCTAACACAGATCCCCGATGTAATTCTGCACACCCCTCGCTCCTCTCCCAGTCTCCAGTCCAGTCACCCCTGGTCATCGAGGCCTGGCAATATTACTTATGTGATTATCCTAACCCTGACTTTGTATCTGCTATCCTCAATATAATTGATTCTGG
>JAGGAV010008259.1:0-12142 GCA_017657295.1 Termitomyces sp. DKA64 | reverse complement strand
AGCGCCTTGCTCAACCATGCGCTTGTTGTACAATAGTTGAAATAGTAAATAACATATCAGCTGCTCCCCTGCGCGCAAATCATCGTTGCTCCTCATCGTTGCTCCCCTGCGCGCAAATCCCCTGGCAGTGATTTCCACAACTCTGGCAAGTGTTGCTCGAGGCGCTGGAGTACATCGGCCTCTACGCGATCCCGCCTTGCAAACTTGATCAAAATGCGAAGAGTCTCGACGTCAGGCAAGACGGTGTTCCCGTTGTTGCCCATCACGAAGCACACGGTCTCGAGGGCCTCTGGGAGCCTGTTCAACCTGCACAGACACTCTACCCACGATCGCCAATTATGGAGATTGAGCGAGAAGCGGTCGCGGGAGAGCTGGGAGAAGACCTTGTCTGCGACGTCGGCTGCGCCTGCGTACCCGCACGCATCAAAGATGATGCTGACGCTGACATGATCGAAGCGGCCAGAGATGTACATGGTGGTCCAGACCCTGTACGCGTCGGGAAAACAGCCGAGACGCTGGTAGGTGTCCATGAGCTGGTTCCACACGTGCTCGTCGGGGGACACGGCGGCGTCGAGGGTGAGAAAGTCGTGTGTGCGGCGGACGGTGGTGACGAGTTCGTCGATGTGGTCCGGGGTGACGCGGGCGCGGAATTTGGAGGGGATGGAGGCGAGCTGGTGGAGGAGGATGGTGTATACTTGGACGGTGATTTCGAGGCCGGCGCGACGCATGTCTTTGACGATCTCAAAGTATCTGGCGAGTGAGGGAACGGGGAGCTCGTTGTTGAAGGAGAGTTGGCAGAAGGCGTTGAGGACGACTGCGTAGCCCTTTTCGTCGAGGGCGGAGCGGAGACCATAGTAGATGTCGAGGGCGTCCGGGAGATTGTCGGCACGGCGCATGAAGAGGACGATGATCGAGCTGGCGTTCTTTTTGTCGATGCCAATGTGCAAGTTTTCTATATCGTCTACGAGCTGTTTTGCGGTTTCAAAGTACTTGTCGAGGTTTTCGGAGCTGGCCAGGGCATGGAGCAAGGTATTGTAGATGGTCGCGTCGGGACCGGGGGCGTGTTCGTTCAGGGTCTCCTTGGACTTTGAGTACGGGGGTGCGACAGCGGCAAGGTCGCGGTAGATGGCGAGAGCCTTGTCTAGGTTCTCGTCGGTGGGGGATCGACAAAGTGACTTGATGATGGGGTGGACCAGGCCCGCATCGGGAACAATGCCAATGGCTTTTGACTGCTCGTAGATGGCAAGAGCGTTGTGGAGGGACCCCGCGCGGACGTTGTTCATGATCAACAAGGAGTACTGATCAACAGAGGGCGGGATGGTGAACTTTTTCTGGACGACTTGGATGTCGTCGAGGGCGGTAGAATGGCGGAGTATGGCGCGAAAGAGCTGGGGCACGGGCTCGCAGCCTTTTGGTGCGATTACGCGGAAATAGTAGTCGATCGCTTTGTCGACGCCTTTGGAGCGGGAGACGCTGATGACCTTTTCTTTCCACTCTGAGAACGGGTGCGTTTGGGCGACTTGGAAGCGGCGGCGGTACTCGTTCCTGATGCTCGTTGCGCACTGGAGAGAGTCGCGGTCTGCATAGGAGTTGTAGAGGAGGTCGTCGACAGAGGGATCGTATGGGAGGTCCTCGAGCTTCATGTGGTCGAGCATGGAGGTGAAGTCTGCAAGGCGGGGCACGCGGGCTTCCTGGGCGGCAAGGGCGCAGCGGGAGCGGATGAGGTACTTGAAGGTGTCGTTGGTGGGCTTGCAGCCGGTCTCACGCATGGTGCAGACGACCTGGCGGACGTATTTGAAGGGGGAGCGGTGCTCGCAGGCGTCGAGAAACATGTGGAAGTGCTCGAGCGACGGCGTGAAGGGGACGGCGCGGGAGGGCATGCTGTGCAGCCAGCGGTAGACGACGTGGTCTGTGCTATGCCCGATCAGCGCCCGCAGGATCGCTGTGTGCACGTCGATTGTGACCGGGACGCCGAAGACGCCGGGCATGTGCTCGAGGATCTCGTCGATGCGCTGCAGGTCTGCCGGCCGCCCCGACGTTGCGAGCACGCGCAGGAGCTCGATGAGGTCCTGCCGCTCGAGGCGCGGCGTGGCGCTGGAGACGAGTTTTGGGTAAAAGTCGTGGATTGCTGCGGGCGTGGTGAGGTGTGCGGTCGGGGTCGGGGTCGGGGCCGGGGTCGGCGTCGGCGTCGAGCGCGTAGTCGGCGTCGGCGTCGAGCTGGTCGAGCTGGACGTCAAGCGCGTCGATCTGGACGTCAAGCGCGTCGATCTGGAGCCTCGCCGCGCAACGTCGACGGACCGCCGCAGCAGTCGCAGTCCAGCCCACATGCTTGCCGATTTTTGGCCGCGTCACACACACGTCACTCTCTCTCAATCACCATGTCCGACAAAATTCGCGAGTTCCTCGACGTCCCCCAGCAGTTCCTCCGCGACGGCAACCAGGTGCGACTGCTCCCGCTCCACCCGCCCCCCGCTCACGCCCTCCAGTTCCTCACCCGCTGCACAAAACCCTCCCAGTCCGGTGCGTGTCACTCCTCCCTGTCCACCCCCACTCACTCCCCGCAGAGTTTGCACAGATATCCAAGGCCGTCGCCATCGGCTTTGGCGTCATGGGCTTCATTGGCTACTTTGTCAAGCTCATCCACATCCCCATGTACGTCCACGTGTCCTCCATCGGCCCTCGCTGACTTTGCCACCCAGAAACAACATCCTTGTGTATGTCTCTTCTGCCCCTCTTGATACCAGCACTCACACGCCTCCAGTGGAGGCGCATAACCTTATGTACAATTGCCCAATATACTTTGTGTGTGACTATACAAGCAGCAGCCCGAATCGCGACGTCGCCTTTGCCAGCTCGACTGCAGGCTCAAACTGCCCCTCCTCCAGCACTCCACACCCCAACAGCGACTTGTCCGTGCTGCCCGCCAAAAGTCCTGCGAAAAGCGTCCGTGTCCGTGAGAGCGCATCTGCCGCGCTTTGCCGCAGAGTCTCCAGCTCGACACCGCCCGTAAGCTAGAACACATATAAGCAATCCACCCCCAAAGCAGACGTCAACACACCTTTTTCTCGAGTCCCCTCCAGACCTTGTCCTACCCCTCGCCGTGCAGTGTTGCGAGAAACGCCATGTCATACAGCGACTGCACGTCCCAATCATCGCTCGTGAGTTCAGCGATCAAGTCCTCCAGGGTAGCCTTCACAAGAGCCGTCTGCCTTTGTGGAGCTCCCAATTCCTGTATGCAGACAGTCAGTGCAACCAGAGACTGCACAAGTTCAGGAGAAGGTCCACAGGGCTTCAGCGATCCTGTCCACAGCATCAGTTTTCTGACTCAGTAAACAACGTAGACACACCGTACGTATCGGACGTCGAGCAAGGCGGTGTTCGCACACAATCTTCGAGACCGTGTGCGCTCGCCAACGATCCACAACACGACTATGCAGCGCAGCAGTCTTTTTGCGGAAATCTGCCAACAACCTTCAGACCCGCGCTGCTCATCAAGTCCTGTTTACCTTGCAAAACGGACGCCTGACACCCAATCTCCGAAATGAAAGCCGACGTCGTCGCAAGCTCGTCCGATACACGACTGACAAACACCAGACCCTCCGTGTTCAGCGGCGAGTCGGCCGTCTTTTCCAGTTTTTCAACAACATTCGCACACAGGGCATCGGCGTCTGGTCCCAGCTGCTCTACCAGTTCTCTATATCCTACAAATATCAGAAAACGGTGTAGTAAAAATTCAAGTTCAGCACGAACAGCGACTCGTCCCCAGCCACCACATGAGCAAGGTCCTGCCGAATCGTTCTCGCGCAGCTTTCCAAACTTGCCAAAACATCATCCAGCAGCGCCGTCCGACCGACAAGTTGCCGACGAAGCGAGCTCCTGTATTTTTGAAAAGACGTGTCTGATTGTGGTATCGGTGGTGCCTGGAATAGGATGCCAACTAGCCATGTCTGTGAGTCGACACTCTACAAGTAGCATAAACTGCACCTTTATGCTTCGCCCTGCCGCTTTCCGTCAATGACGACAAGGTCAAGTCTAGCCGCTGGCCGAAAGAATCTATACTCTCCACAAGTTTCAGCCGCCAGATCTCCCCAACCCGTTGCCGACACGACTCGTCCAGAATCTTTGTCATTCCCGAAATCTCGTTCTTCTCCAGCCCCGATGTGGGTAACCACCGCAGCGCAGAAGCTCGGACACTCCACAGCTCCTTGACGCTGTGCAAATCCCCAAACCATCTCGATACAGCCTTCTGGAAGCTTGAAATAGACGCTTGGAACCACTCGTCGAGGTTTTGCGCGAATTGTAAACCTTGGATGGAGGACGACGAGGAACTCACGTCGACGTAGGGCTTGTATGATCTGAGGTCAGGTGGAAGGAGCAGCAAGTGGGTCGAAGAAGGCAACGTAGTGAGCAGAGATTGTGTGGTCAAGTATAGATCCGCTTGTGTCGTATCTGGAGTAACGAGCGAGTCTGACTGGATGTGTTCCAAAACGCGCCGTATTAGACAAGGGGTTTCGTCCTCTTCTTGAAATACACTTCTTGCGGTTTTCACAGTCCGAGAGATGGCGTCAAGCGCTGTATGCGTCGCTTCTTTGATCTCTTTCACGGGTCGTCTGCGGAAATCCGATGATCCATTCGGTTTCGTCAAATCGTACTTCCACGCAAGCGAGCTGTGTAACGTCTTTGACCGTTGTGTCAGAAAGACAGAGAGACTCTCCGTCAAGGGCCGAGAGTCTAAAAGGTGTAGAGTGAGGAGTATCGCACAGGTGTCCTGTTGGAAATCTCAGAAAATGACAAGAGATTAAATATACGACATCACCTCGGGAGATGAATCGAATTCCCGCAGAGAAAGCGTCGCTTTGTGGATGATCTGCGAGCGGAACTGGGCCACGGTATCCCACTGCCTCTGAACAAGCGGGAACTCGTCCTCAAAGCCCACGTCAGACCGTGCGTGTTCCAAGGACGCGCAGATGAACGCACCAGGACGTTTACTCCTCGGCTGCTCCATGTGACGTCTTGTGCGTCCTCCCGAACAAGCGCCCGATGGACTACCCGGGCCAGAAGGAACAACCACGCGGCCGAAAAGTATTTCTTGCGCTCGATGAGCCGCCATAAGTGTTCCGGCGCGTCCAAAAGCAGCTTCACGTGCGCCGAGAGGAGCTGCAAAGTCCGTAG
Source organism: Termitomyces sp. DKA64 (assembly GCA_017657295.1). Lineage (NCBI taxonomy): Eukaryota > Fungi > Basidiomycota > Agaricomycetes > Agaricales > Lyophyllaceae > Termitomyces > Termitomyces sp. DKA64. The sequence goes on along the minus strand of JAGGAV010008259.1, from coordinate 6,970 downwards.
ATGCGCATCTGCGCCCACCACCCTCAGGAACACACCCCCGTTTCAAGCGAGTTTAAAAAAAAAAGGCCACGAACCATTTCCACTTTGGGGAGAAGGCTCCTGCGGCAGCGGGGGCTCCTCTTGCGACAGTATCGTCTCCCTCGTCTCGTCCAGAGCTTGCTTGACGCGACGGGCGGACGCTGCGATCGCGATGATGGACGTCGACGCTTGCAGGAGGTCGCGGTACCGCTCTCTACACTCTCGAAAACAAAAAAAAAAAAAACAAAAAATTCGACCTTGAAAAAAAACGGTATTGAGCGTCGGAGTGAGAACACGCACCCGACCATGAGACGTAGTTCTTCTTGCTTCGCATCGGCGTCTGCTCTAGATTGAGATGTGTATGTTTAGCACCCGTTCGTGGTCAACGCGCTTGAGAGATCGCACCTTAACCGTTGTTGCATGAATTTCACCTCGGAGACGGTGTGTTTCGTGAACAGCTCGTCCGGGTCAATATCGGTGCTGGGAGCGTCATCGACTGCTGGCGCTTTAGAGACGGACATGGACACAGTGCGGCTGGCCCGACTTGAGTGCTTCTCGAGAGCTTGTGGGGGGGACACATGGCCGTTTGCTGTGGCCGGTGCAGAGTTGCTAGCTGGGATAGCAGACGAGTGTCGAGACATGGGATTCCACAAGCGACCCGTGACGAGTCTGTATCCCCGAATTATACACTTATGTAATCAATAGGAACCGGTAGCTAGTCTGAGATGCATTAAGATTGCTCAAAGCAAGTTAACATAACTAAAAGACACGGAGAAGTACAGCTGCAATACTATCGGGTTTCGCCTGCTTGTCCTTTCGAGTCCAAGGCATCGCTGCCTCCGGATTTTTGTCGCTCGGTATTCGAGGATTTGGGGGCAACTGTGGCTGCCTGAGGGGGTACGCGAGGCGTGTGTATAGGTGCGGATGAGGAGCCGCCCACGGGCGATGCTGAATTGGCGATTCGTTGGTCGAGAGCTTTTAGTGCCAGTGCTCTGTAGAGTTCTCAGTATCGTGTAACAGAAGTGTTGTTATGCATACCTGCGACGTTCCGCTTCCGCTCGAGCAGAACCAGGTACTTGATTATAAGACCCAATTTCAACGTCGCCAGTCAAAGTAGGAATCAAATGGAATCGAGTTGCCAAGTTGAAGACAAAGCTACCCAGATGCGTCAACGGTTTGCTGGAGAAAGAGATGGTCAGCAGAGTCTAGTTGTTTGGGGGCTGAGCTTACTGGATGAGTGGGGGGAACCAAGAGACGAGCGAAAATGTCTCGCTTCGGTCCCCATATGTAACAGTACCGCCTATCGTGTCGCCACTGTGCTTCTTGTAGAACCGGAGATACACCCAGCCGACGAACCACCCGAATTGGATGACAATCCACGGGCACTGGAAGCCCACGATACACAGAACGGTCGACAACGTCAGGTATGCCATAGGCAATGTCTGGAAACAAGTAAGAAACCGAGTCCAGCACAGGAACACCTGTATTTCACCTTGACGCGCGTCTTGATAAATCCAAATACTTGGACCTGATGTTCCGGTATTAATTGTGTGAAGGCTACCAGAATAGCAATCTGGAGCGCCATCTGGCCGTGGTACTCCATTCCGTAGCTGTAAAAACCATTCTGGTCATCATCATAACCAAAAGGCTACCCTTGCTCACAGGAAAAGCTCGGCATTTCCAGTCGCGACGAATTCGATCCAGTTCAAAGCAAATGCGATGATATTCGAGAAAGCGACTGAAACCACTATGAATTTGAGCGTCTCTATACTCCCCCATAGCCTTTCCAGGTATTTAAGAGACGCTGGGACAAAAATCATCGTTGTAATAAACTGAGCAATATCAGAAATGGACAAGACACAGCAAGGTGAGGTTAACACACTTCCAAGACCGAAGTCTCCACAAACATCGACGTGACAAGTGTCCATGGATGGAACAGAGCTGTCCCGGGGACTACTAGCAGCCAGTCGACGGCCTCTGCTTCCCAACCTTTCCAGCATGACCAGCCATAGAAGCCGGAAAAGACGATCGTGGCCGCAGTGAAAATACGGGTGACGGGCGGTATGGACTGGAGCAGAGCAAGTGGAGAAGATAATACAGCCATTGATAGCCACCGCCACAAGGGACACAGGGCCAAAGCGGGGAAGGAGGAGGACGGAAGGAATTGTCGATATATGTCGGTGTCTTGTTAGTTGAGCACGTGCTGATTCCTTTTCCAGCCACTACATGATGGCCAGATCACTCTTTCGTCTTTGACTACTTTCCCTGTTCTGGATGTCGGCTTACGACATACGCCCTGGTGGCTCCCTCAAGCTGAAGGGCGGAGTAGCTGAGGGCGGGATCGTGAAAAAGTATGTCAAATCTCTGAATGTGTTGTTTTGTGCCCAGATTTGACATCATCGATTAGGAAGAAGAAAAAGTCCACATCTAAAGCTGATTCTGAGAAGAATGAAGATCGCGAGAAAGTGAAGAAACTTCTCTTTAGTGAGGATCAATCCAGCGAGTCTCCCTCTGGCAGCGGTAGCAATTCTCCTGCTCCGGGTGGAAGCTCTTCGAGGAAGACAGAGGCTGAGAAACGTTTCGAAGAGGTGCAGAAGCGCAGGGTATGTCCGAGTATCCTTCCAGGCATCCTTGCGTACTATTCTGTCTAATTTCAATTTCGCAGCTCGCAGAACGCGTCGCCAAGTTGGCCAGCAAGACGCATAAGGAGCGCGTCAGCGAGTTTAATAAACATCTGGAGACTCTCAGCGAGCACCATGATATTCCCAAGGTAATCGGTTGTTTTGCGGCGGTAAACACTAAACCTCACGCATTTTGGAAACAGGTTGGCCCAGGATAAGACCTGTACTTTCGCTGTACCGTGTCTGGGGTACACTTGCATCAATTTCGTATTCTCTACCGGCATTAGGACGTTCTATCTCGATCCTGGACTGATATCATAATAGGAAGGTCTATAACAGGTTCTATCAGGGTTGAACACGGCGTGCCGGAATAAAGCTTATGTATTGTAGTAATAATATTTGTTCCACTTGAAAATTCAATTGCGGCCATCCCTTCGCTTGACGCCGACCTTCATCCGTTCACACACAAACTTGTCGCGTTGATGGCGACAAGTACATCTGCAGTACCGAGAAGCCATATTTGTCCGCCGTCGGACGCAACGCATCCCTCTGGGCGCTGGGAGACGCTGTTTGTCTATTCGTTCATCTGCAGATTCACCAACCTCCACGACAAGCTCGATGGGCTCGAATCACCGATGGAGTGCGCCTTTTCGTGTCACTGACGGCTCGTCCGCTGACATGTCTATTTCATCGGGGTTGTGCTACGTCTAGCTTAGAGGATGCAATCCTCTCACAAGAGCCTAATGAGATACTTAGCCAGGTCCTCCAACACTTCATCCTCAACCTTAAACCTCAAACGCGTAATTTGAGGTGAGGGATTGTACACTTTCATCGATCTATCTCTACAGAAGACTGAATCTGCGCTGCGTAACGCCAGCACAGATCAAATAGCCACCACTGTAGCTGCTGTTCTTGCGGAGTACTTCAAGACTTCTGAGCGTACTGTTTTCTGGAACGATGATCTCCAAAGGAATGTGGACCCTTTTGAAAGCCTTGAGGGTGGTTTATTTACCGCAAGCTGGGATTTCAAGGTACGTGTTCGTGCACACGAACTATCCACATATCATTCACGATTGCTATGTGATATTTAACCTTTTCTAGCTCAAAATTCTCCGCCAGCTCGTTGAGCTTCAGCTCTGCCACAATGTGGACATAAAGGCTATGATCGATCGCGCGTGGGGCGTGTCGCAGAGCAAACATAAGAAAAAGGATGCCACGACTGCACCACCCGAGCCTTCTGACCCAAAAAGTCAAGCAAAGCTCCAGCTGCTCCCCATTGGTCAGGATTCAAAACGCACGCGTTACTGGGTGGGAGATGGTCCGTGCACGTTCCTTTACAGTTCTTTCCCCCCCCCCTTCATTCCCTATTTGCTTATATTTACGAGGATCCTAATTCTCGCCTTTGAATCCCATTGCATCGGTCATTGCCGCTTGGTGTTAGGTGCCTGATGAGTCTTTTTTCGGTCTACGACAGATTCGCCACGCGTTTTTACCTCGACAAATCCTTGGAAAGTCACCTCAACTTTCAACGCGGTCTCAACCACACGAGATGAATATCTAGCTCTGATAGATAACTTGAAGGCGGTAAAACCTCCAGACATCAAGAAAGGCGAAAAACGATCACGATTTGACGCCGCTCATATTAAGCTCATCACCACGCTTGAAGGGCGAATCGACGCCATCGACGAGGAACTAACGGTGAGTAGCTGTCATGTTTGACGGAAAAATTGAGTTCGCCGCTCCGGCGAATACATTTTCTCCTTGTGGTTCTGATGCAGAAGAGTTGATTGGCTACCCTGTTTTTTATCCAGCGCGTGGCGAAGGTACGAAGAAGGATTGAACAACGTGAACAACGTGAACACCGCAAGCTGTTATTGGCCCAGGCAGTGGAAGTTCGTGAGACACGGACTCGTCGGCAAACACAGCGGCCGGACTATGTGTATGCTAGTACTTACGATAGCGAGGCAAGAGTCGCAAAAACCTATCTTTCATTGAACTGATTTCCTAATTTTTCAAAATCAGGAGGATCCCGACGAGTACACATACCAAGAGGAGGACGTGCAGGATGATGAATTTGATGAGGATGATTTCCTCAATTTCCGCGATGTGCCGAATGGTTCACACAGGCGCCGCAATGCGGCTGATTCGGGCGAACGGCGACGATCGACACGTACGGCCGTCGTAAAGCTGAATAGTAATGGCAAGCGCGAATCATCAGCCGAGTCATGGAGCCAATGGCGCGGAGAACGGCGGTCAACTCGGCTAGCTCCAGAAGTCAATCTGGATGCAAATCGAACAAAACGAGCCCGTACAGAAGACAGTACTTTAAGTACCAATTCTGCCGAAGCAGCATCTGCTTCGACGGCCAGCGTGGCTCCGAACGGTATCAGGCTGAAGAATTCTGGTGCAGCTGCATTGAAGCCAAATGAGATTGCATTGGAGCAGATAGCAGGGAAAAAGAAGTCGAAGTTTTGGGTGTATGCTGTTGAGCCAATACCCAACTCGTCGCATCTTGCCGGGGACGAGCCGAGACATGGTGCGGCAAGAATCAATGGTAACAGTAGCCTCAATGGTGATGACCCATATCAGCTTGCTTCCCCACCACCTCAGCCTGAGGATGACACGAGAATGGACTTGGACAGAGGTCTGGATGGCAGTTTATCACCGTTGAACTCATAGTTTCCTGCGACTGGATATTTAATCCATTTCTTATCTCATGTTCATATATACATACGCATTATCAATTCTACATGGCAAGATATTACTGTAATCACGATCCCTTAGTCAAAAGCTGTGGCGAGAACGCGTCATCCAATCAGAACGCTCGGTCTGAACCGAGTATAATTGCACCCACTTCCATGCTCCTCAGAAGGGCAACCTCCATTTCTTCCACTTCTGCCCGCAGACTCTTTCGCTGCCGTACCCGCCAGCGCTTAGCGCCCTTCCGACCGCTTGCAACCCAGACCAAATTTCCGACGATCCCTGCATCACCAGACGATGTCGCCCTCGTTTCCCTCTTCGACCATCCAAGCCCGACCTTCAAAAGTTCTCCCCTCTCCACAACAGGGCTGTTTGGCCATCCATCACTCGTCTGTCCCGATGCTCTCATATCGCTAGCCGATGCAACATTGAGTCACGCTCAATTACTAGCGGACCGTATTCTGCGTGCCCGGGAATCCCGAGATGAGCTCCTGAAGGTCGTAAAAAACTTGGACAGACTCAGTGATATGCTGTGTGGTGTCATAGATCTCTCAGAGCTCATTCGAAACGCCCATCCGGATCCTATGTGGGTCAGAGCAGCAGATCATGCGTACGATACTCTCTGTGAATTCATGAATGTCCTGAATACTCATGTCGGACTGTACGAGGTATGCTTGTATCCTCGCCATCTACTCTACATCATTTACATACCTATGCATAGGTGCTGAAAGCTGTCGTGACAGATCCTTCTATCGTGTCGACGCTGAGCCCTGAGGCCTACATAACCGCCCTAAAATTTTGGCTCGACTTTGAAAAGTCAGCAATAGACCTTCCGTCTGCTCAACGACAAAAGTTCGTGTCGTTGTCGTCGGACATACTGTCACTTGGTCGAGAGTTTCTAAACCAGGCCAATTCTCCTCGCCCACCGACTCCAATCAAACCCTCTGAACTTTCTGGCCTTAAGGACCCGGGAATGGGGGTTAGATTAAAGCTACAAGCACAGTTCACTCAGCGTGATCTACTTGTCTATCCAAATTCTCCGCAAGCACAGATGATTATGCGTTCTGCTCCTTTAGAAGAACCGCGGCGGCGATTATTTATCGCGGCAAGTTCAAGTACAGAGGAGCAGATACAAACATTGGAGAAGTTGTTACGGACTCGTGGTGAACTAGCAAAGCTTGTTGGGAAAGAGAGTTATGCAGCCATGACGTTAGATGATAAAATGGCGAAGACGCCAGGTATGGCTACTCTTCATCTAATGCTTTTCCGCCCTACTAATATCTATTGTCAGCTAATGTACTCTATTTTCTCGACACATTAATGGATCATACCCGGCCATTCGCTGAAAAAGCTCTTCAGGCGCTGCAGGCGCGAAAACAAGCTCACCAAGGATCCTCTGTACTTCCTATCATTCAAGCATGGGACCGCGATTTCTACTGTCCTCCGGAGGCACCTGCACCTCCAATACCACTTCCACCACTCACGGTTGGTACTGTATTCATGGGATTATCTCGATTATTTCGGCATCTATATGGCATCTCATTACGACCTGCAGACGCAACTTCAGGAGAGGTGTGGCATTCTGACGTCCACAAACTAGAAGTAGTTGACGAGGAAAAGGGTGTTATCGG
>JAGGAV010008258.1:0-12160 GCA_017657295.1 Termitomyces sp. DKA64 | reverse complement strand
TGATGGGCTTAGCTTGGAACATTGTAAGACATTGTGTTAAGAATGTCTGCCATTTCTGAGGGTCTTGGCCATTGAAGAGTTCCAGTTTCTGAATGTTGAGCTTTCCTTCCCAGGCCAGTGCATTGCATGTGTTGTCCTGGGCATTTTGGGTTTAGGGCAGGGGTCTGGCATTGTAGTAGTAATAATAGTTGTTCCTGCCTCCACACTGAGGGGGGAAGTTGTCCATGGCTGGGCCCCATCCACCAGGAGGTCTGTTGTTGGGAGGCCCACTGCTGGGGTTTAGGCCAGCATTGCCCAGGGGAGGTCCCAGGGCCCAGTGAGGAGGAGGGGGTCCTCTGGGGGTTGGCAGCCCAGAATTTTTGGTGTCAGCAAGGCAGTTGGGCAAGGGGATGGGTGAGGGTCAGGGTAGCACAGGAGGAGGAGCTGCTCTGGGGGCCCTGGAGCTGAGAGGCTGTCAGAGGGAGAATGGGGGGTTGTAATGGAGGGGTGGGGTGTATCCCCAGGAGAGGCAGAGGTCAACATGGGGGAGTCAATCCCTAGAAAGCTCAGGAGCTTCTTCTCAAGGAGCAGGCTCCCCACTGGGGTTTTCCATCTCATTGATGTAAGAAAGGGTATGGGTAGAAGTGAGGTTGTGGTTGGGGGCAAGGGGTTGAGGGGGTTTTTGGACAGGGTGTTTGGGCTTGGTAGGCTAGTCCCAGATGCAGAAGGTGCTGGGGATGGAATTGGCCTAGGGTCAAGTGGAGAGGGCCAGGGTGTGAGCAGCAGGCTGGTTAAATAACCCTCCAGCAGAGTTGAGGGACCTCAGGATGTTGGACACAGCATTGAGCCTCTCCTGTTGTTGAGGAATGGGGGCCAGGGCATCAGCTTGAGCCCTGGTGGGTTCTCCTCATTGCACATGGAAGGAGCAGGCACTTCAAAATGGTGGGGGTTTGGGCTGGTGTGTATTTCATCAACCAGGGCATGGACTTCTTCCTGGAGGCTTGCATCAATCCTGAGGGTACTCCTGATGTTCTTGGAGAGGGTGCCTTGCTAGTAGTGCTTGTAGAAGTCCAGGAGACAATCTGCCCAGGTGTCTGGTATTCTGAAGATGTTCTGGTGTCCCAGGCTGACAAGGAGGGCTCTTGCTCTTTTGGCAAATTCAGTGGGAGCTAGGCAGAGAGAGCAGAAAACCTCATCACACTGTTGAACATAGGCTTCAACTTGTTGCTGTCTAGGAGAAGGTGGGGCTTGGACAGAGGGAGCAGCAGAGGGTTGAGGCCAAGGGGGGAAGTATCTGTTGAGTTGTTTTAGGGGGACGGGGGCCACAGCAGGAACAGGGTAGGCATAGTAGGGCCTAGGGGGAAAAGCTGAGGATACTGGGGCTATGGGTGCCCAAGCAGCCAACAAGGTGTTAGGCTGTAGATAGGGGTAGGTCCTTCTGATGCAGTACAACAAGGGGTGGTGCCAGTCCAGAGGTGGGCCCTGGCTAATGGATGGGCCATAGGGGGCCAGATTTGGTTCTGGGGTCCAGTACCACAGAAGGGCTGTGATGTAGCAGTTAAGCATCAGATAGAATGGAGGGTAGTAGAGGTCAGGTACTGGCATACCATAATAGTTGGTTAGATAACTGGTATGCAGATACACAGGACTGTAGTTAGACATTAGGAATAGGGTAAGGGGAGAGTCTTGATATTATATCAGGTTCCACTGACCCAGGGGCTCAGCTACACTAGGCAAGTCCCTTACTAGGTGGACACAATGTCTACACTCATGATTCTTGGCTTTGGTAAGCTCTGGAGCAGAGATATCAGAGGCTCAGTGAACTCAGGGTTGGGCTCTGAGTCAAGGGTGCAGGGTGTTGGGAATTCTATGGGTGAGGAAATAGAGTTGAAATGAGAAAGATGAATGTAACTGGGGGTTAGATGAGGCAAGAGACAGGAGAAACAAGATGAGATGAGACTTAGGAAACAGACAAGACAAGACTTAGGAAACAGACAAGAGACTGGAGACAAAAATAGAAACTGATAAAATTGGACTGATAAGATTTGAGAAAAACAAGATTGGAATGATAAGATTCAAAGAGACAATATGGAACAATAGAGATGGAGATACAAGAGACATAATGAATACAAGAATGTAGGTAATATCAAGACTACCCTAACTATTGCTAACTTATGGCTTATGTACCTGTGGCTGAGCTCCTCCAGGACCATGGGTCTGAGGTCAGATCATGTGGGTGGGTCTCAGGTACAGTTCCCAAGACTGGCTAGCTGGGTGTCAACTGTGATGTGCACTGGGGGTGGGTGGAGTTACCTGGACACTGAGGGGGGGTCAGGGAGATTACAGAAAATGCCAGGGAAGCATTGGGGATCTCCAGAGAAGCATCAGAGTTTGCTGCAGTGGGTGCTGGGGTTAGGGGAGTGTTGTAGAGGTTGGGGAAGGAGGGAGATGTGCTCCAGGCTTGCTGGGCTTGGTCAGGGTAGGTCCAGAGGCAAGGCAGGGTCCAGGGGTGGGTCATGACACTAACCTCTACAGGCTCTATGTCATTCCCCCCTGCCAGTTTGCCCAATCCCATAGATTCTATTCAGAGACTGTTAACTCATGTTATGGAACTTGAGAGCAGGCTAGTGGCACTTGAGTCCACTCATATGCCCTTGCCCCAGGCCACTGTTGCCTCTGCTCAAACAGCTTCACAGCCTAGTATGGGTGGCCACACAGTTCCCAAGGGCTTGGCCATGTGGGCAGCTCCTCCTAGGCAGCCCAAGCCCACACCTTCCATAAAACCCTCTATTGTGACCACCTCTTGCATTGTACAATGTGTACTGTGCCCTACCTCTAATGCTCCCCTTGCCATCCCCCTTGCTTGGGACCTTCTCCATACAGATGGTTGTACCCCACATTTCAAGTGCACACTCAAACTGCCCAACTTTCTTGTTGCACACATGGTTGATCACTGGAGGCAGGGCCTTAAACAAGCACTTGACATCTCCAGTGCCTGCTTGGCTGTTTTCACAGTTGGCTCAGCTGGAGGAGACTGCCAGTTCATCTCTATCAGAGGCTCTGATCAGCAGATTGGAGAAGCCCTCATGGTTATTGGAAAGCAGATATCTAAGAAGTGAGTCCACATACCACAAAAGCAATGCATAGGCAATGTCATGCCAGCAGTTGCTGTGCTGGCACCTTTGGGACATACCACATCATCCACCCCTACTCCTACCAGGCCCTTGACACACCCATCTAGTGATTGACATGGGGATCAATCTCCTGCACCTGCCTCTACTTTCCTTCCTACCCAGCAATCCCCATCTCTCCCTCTGGGCTCACCAATGTTGAGCATTCACACTGGGGCTACTCCAGCTTTGTAAATGGACACAAGTTCTCCCATGACCCTCTCTACTCTGGTACCTGATGCATTGACCCTGATTATACAATATGCCTTTGGACATTACTCCAGGGGGGCAGGACCAGCTGTTGCATGTTGCAGTCAGCCTTTTTGGGGACAAAGATAGCTGTTTGTTGGGTCAACAAATCTTAAGGGGGAGCTGATGTAAGGGGATGACCCTTCTTAGGGAACTCCACTCTATTTGCACTTAGCTCTACAAATATACTGGACTGGCTGCCTGGATTCTCCTGCTCCATCCCCATCAAGTATTAGTCATCTGCCATAGACATTGGACTCTATATCTCCTTTTGTTGTATTGATTACTCATGATTACTCATACTGCTTAGCATACCTGGGCTGCTTACTACATATAGCATTAGTCATAGCATAGTCACAGATGTAGTATATAAGCCAGTTGCAAGGATAGAATATCCTTTGACTGATTAATAGCAGCATCTACCAGGTCTATCCACTTGATTGATTGTGAGCTCCCTAGCATCATCTGACTCTGTCTCCACCCAGCTTTGACCCTTGTCAGCCACTTGCCTGTGTTAATGCTTGCTTGCCACTCACTTGTCTCTTGGCTCTTGCATTGCATGATAGGAGTATTCTGCAGTGTTGAGTGTTCCCTCACATGCCTGGGACAAGGTAACCTGGAGTCAAAACCCCAACCTTGCACTTGCAAGTCACATGACCTGCTGAGGAATGCAATGGTGCCAGCTGAGCCACCGCGCCCTTGAGGCCATGAATGAGTTTGTGGTTCAGATGAAGATCACACAGGAGGAAGCCCAGGCAGCTCTGGCAAAGGCAAAGGATGACATGGCACAATACTACAACTACAGAAGGACCCTGGCACCCAAATACCAGCCTGAAGATCAGGTTGACTTAGATGCCTCCAATATTATGACCACCTGACCATCAAAAAAGCTCTCACACCAACTACTGCAGCCCTTCATGGTCAAATGGCAGGTAGAATCCCTAGCTTATTGACTCCAGCTCTCCACTGGAATGTGCCAGCTTCATCTGGTATTCAATGTGGTCAAACTAACACCAGCCCCAGCAGACTCTATTTCAGGGTGATGCCCAGCACCCCCACCACCCCCAGTGGTGGTCAATGACAATGAGGGGAGTATGAGGTGGAGGAAATCCTGGATAGTCACCTATTCCAGCAGCAGCTACAATACAAGGTGAAGTGGAAGGGCTGTGGAATTAAGGACATCTCCTAGGAACCCCAAGAGGACATGCACATGCCTGGACTCATCAGGGTGTTCCACCAGAGGTGCCCAGATGCACCCCAAGCCATCCAAGGGATCAATCCCATCTCACCAGCTGACCAGGCAATCCAAAACTTCTTCTATCCCAGATGTTGAGACACTGCATGCTAGAGGGGGGTGATATTAGGGAACTTTCATTTCAGACCTCCATGCCTGACCTATGCCAACTCTCCTTGACCCACTACCATTACCCAAGGCTCATTAAACACCTTCAGAGTGCTCTCCAGATCCCTGGAGATCTCCAGGGGTCATTTTCCTTTTTCAGAAACCCCAAGAACTTGCCATAATCCCTCATTGAGAACTTTTCTGAGGTTAGGGTTAGCTCCAGTTGTCTGTACAGTTGTTCCCATGCTTCTGCCACCAGCTGATGCACCACACTGAGCAGTGGGGATCCTTAGACTTGTTCTCTTTGGATTCCCCTCTGCTAGGTGATTAGTTACTATTTGTATTGTCACTTACTGTTTCTAATATACTTTGAATTTCCCTCTGCTAGCTGTGTGATTTAGCTGTTACTCCTGGAGGTTGCCCTTACACCTCTGGTATATACTGAGACAGGGAAGCACCTCCCTGCATCTCCAGAGCTGCCCTACCACACTGCTCCTGAGGCAAAGGAGCACCACTCCAGAACCCTGACACCTCCTCCCTATGCTGCTGCTGCTTTGTAGACTGGAGGGCTAGTCATCAATCCAAATCAGAAGACATGAGGACCTATGTCAAAAAAGGTGATACACCATCTTGCATTCCCTATGGGCCCTAGGCCAATGCCACTTGCCTGTGGACCTCCTGCACTGTAAAACCCCTGTGCCTCACCAGCCTTCCCCAAGAATCCCAGGTATATAATCATGACCCTGCCACATTAGTAGACAGTCTTGATATTGCCAATGTTAATCTATTTTCATTACTGACCTTGTCTTGTTTCCCTTACTCAATTTCTATGTCTGTTTTCCTTTCTCTCGCATAGTTCCCCTAAGTCCACACAACTTTCTCATCTCTAGAAACCTCTGCCTGGAACATAACAACTCCAGGACCTTACATAACCTCCAAATTGATCCTGGAACACCCATACACCCAGGATCCTGTGGGCTAGAAGGGCAGATAGTGTAGGAGGCTGAACAACCTGTATGAGTAAGGCTTGACTTAATGTCTGTGGAACTCCTTCCACAGGGCCAATGATGTGGAGTGGCAAGTAAACATTGAGTGGGCCCAGAGGCAAACAAGAGTTGGGTGAAAGACAGAGGGTTGGATGTCACTAGAGAAGCTTATAGTTAATTCAATGCATAGGCCAGAAGGATATTGCTATTGTTCAGCCTGGCAATATTCTCTCCACCAGCTGCCTTTATATACTATAATCAGTGTCTGTGCTTTTACCAATACTGTTGCACTTATTGGACTCCAATATATAATGGAGTATGCTTAATAATAATCAATGCTGAGCATGGTATATGCATATGACTCATCAAGGCTGACTACTAGAAGACAGAAGGGGATAGGTGGGCCAAGCAGTTATTCAGAGGTGCTATGAGTGGGTGCATTGTTGGGCTAAGCTTGATAGAGTTAGACATGGTCTGCAGACTGGTCCCTTTATATATACTGGCTGAAAAAGTATGCAATCACTACCACTTCATTATCTCCTTCTATACCTTCACTTGGCTACACTGGCCCAAAATTGATTTACATGCCTTGTTTATCTCAAGTCTTGTAGCTTGCTCATGGAAATGCTGATCAAAGCTTCATGCAGGTTAAAGTGCATTTACAATCAGCAGGCATACCATTGAATTTGCTGCCTAAGTACAGGGCATCTACTATGGCTGCACTCTGTACTATCACTACCCTTTCATCTTCTGCCCAAAATTCTCCCTTCTTTCTACATGAGATTGTAGAATCTTTCAATTTATCTTGAACACACCATCGAGAAGTTGGTAAAAGGGTATGTGTGGCCAAAAGGGCAATTGAAACCCCCCACAATGAAGAGAGGTGAGTGCATTAAAAAGCTCTTAGCACTTATTGCATCTTCTTTATTTACATGTATCCCTTCTTACAACATCAAAAGGCATGACATCATTTGCTAAGCACAGCAACCTTAGGGCTGGGTCTCAGTTATAAGCTGGGGAATGAAGCATTCAAGGGAAACTTTGATGAAAATATGAGATGAGATGATTGATTATCTTGATTTGCAGCCTGTTTTTGTATACTTCAAAGTACCATAATCAATTTGCTGTGATCTGCAGATATAAAAAATGCTAAATTTGCTAATGAGTGAGTTGTTAAGCCTGAAACTAAACATGGAGTTTTAAAATCAGGGACCTAACCCAACAAAGTCACTGATCACAGCAAAGTTGGGGATGATAAAAGCCCTAGTAGAGTACAGTGAAGTCAGGGCTAGGACTAAACACTGAGTTGGGATATTGATGTTGAATCCCTAACTGAGCACAGCAGGACTAGAGTCAAGCAGGTGTAGAGGCTGGCAAGAGTCAAGCAAGGGGCAAGCAAAGCAAGCAGAGGGTTGGTCATCACTAGAGAAGCTTACAGTTGGTTGAATGGGTAGACCTGGTGAACACTGCTATTGTTTTGTCTGAGGATATTCTATTCTGCAGACCACCCTATATACTACATTGCTAGTAATGATGACTAACATCATTGTGCCACAGTATGTAAGAGAGAATGACTAACAATAACCTAGACTGGATAATGTCTGAGAATGTGATTCATGGAAGGTGACTAATGGGACAGAAGGGTGTAGGGTAAAAGAGTCAGTATGCCAGATGAGCTGGAATGGTGGACCATCCTCAGACTAAGCCTGGAATAGAGTCAAACAGTCCTACAAGGACCATCCCCTTACAGTATGCCTACTGGGGTGAATGTTACTCAGAGATTGGTGCAGCCTAAGGGGCAGTTCCAGTCTACAGTGATGATTTATAGTGATGAACATCCTGTACAGATGCAGGGTGTGCCTACTGTCTAGTTCTACTGGCCATGGGGACTCAGATCACTGGGCAAGTCTTGACTTAGGTGAATGCAATGTGCTACACATACAATAAGGGCCTAGGGCAAGTTCTGGGCATGATAATCAAGTGGCAGCATGGGAAACATGGCATGCTTTATTGCAAGAACATGAAGTATCCTGGGGGTGATGCAGGTGGAAAAACAAGCACCAGAGTTAAGGGTGGCAAAGGACAAGTGCCAGGTATGTCCAGACAAGCAGGGGGAAGGAACAAGTCCAGAATGCTACAGGTGATTTAGTGCAGGGCATGGGCAAGTCAGATGAGGTGAGGGATGGCCTGGGGTGGAGGGCATAGATTTTAAGATCAAGTCAGTGACAAGTCAAGACTTGAGCAGGGAAAAAGACAGAGGAGACTTTAAACAGATGAATGGAGCAAGAGTTGAACCAAGAAATTAGATTACAAGAGAAAAGCAAGATACAGACAAGTACAAGACAAGAGAAATGGGCATGACACAAGTATGAACAGGCAAGACTATAGGCAAACTGTAGATAATATCAAGGCTAATGTCCACATTCTACCCTACTGCTTATATATAGGTGGTAAGTAGGCCCTGGCTAGTGTCAGGACATGGTGCCAGGACTCCCAGTGCAATCCAAGGGTCATGCAAGGCTGTGGGGTGTTGGGTGTGATTGTGTGGTGTTGGGTGTGATTGTGTGGTGCAGGGAGTGTCTCTGAAGAAAAAGGGTGTTGTTGCTTTGAGGACCCAGGCAAAGGGGTGATGCAGGAAATCATGGTTGATGTGCAAATTGTGATGCATGGATGGGGAGCTGGTGGGGGAGGGGGAAGCATCAGTGGGGCCTGGAAAAAGTGTAGTGATGGACAGGAGAAGCATTGGTGGGGCCTGGAAGAAGCATCAGAAATTGCCAAGGATGGTGCCAATGGCCAGGGTCCTGCAAGATGGTTGGTGCATGCCCCAGAGCTGAGGGGAAGGGGGGGAAGAGTTGTTAGGTGGAGTTGGAGTCCCAGGTTCAGAGTCCAGGTCAGGGCTGTGGGCTGGTGGGTTGTGACACCTACTAAGGCTGCACTGATTACTATTCCTATACTTTGAGCCTCCTCCTGCATGCCTCCTACCCCTCTTTGTAATCAATGAGCTACTAGAGTGGTGTGTGCAGCCTCAAGGGCAATTGTAACTCCCCACAATGAAGAGATGTAGAAGTGGTAAATAGCTCTCAATACAAGTTGCATCTCCTTCTTGACAATGGCTAGAGCCTTTATCATACTTCATGTAAGGGGCATATAATCACATTTAGATGGTAGTGTATGCCATAGCCCAAAAGACATTCAGAACCCACTATTGTTAACCTGCCATTGAGACACAAGCATAATGTGAAGAACCATGATCCATCCACATCTCCCATACAATTCACAGTGACAGATATAGTCTTTTATTAATTCAACTCAAACTGGATATTTTGTGTATCACAGCAATGGAAAATTTACTGTGTTTTATTTGTTGCCTATGGGCATTGCTTGCAGTTTTGTGACAAGACACTGTACAGCTGTAATGGCAAAGCTGCCAAAGCTAAACTTGTTGCCACCATAGACAAGTACCATAGTGATACATTTACTGTGGAACTCAAGGCTAAGCAAGACTGTGTCTTCTCCCTTGAAAACTCTCTGTCCCCCCAAGCTGCCCATCAGGAAATTGAAGTCCTGTGGCAGACAGCATGGAAACATTGGCTAGGCAATCAAAGATTCCCATTTTTGAGGGTGCACCTAGAGGGAATGGTGCTATTGTGATCATAGGTTAGGAAACCTGCCTGGCAGCTAAGCATTTGGCTGATGACATCCACAAAGATCTCTCCATTGTTGGAATTTGGGCTTGGATGATCATCAAAGCACTTGAAGCCCAAGCTAATGCTAAGTCAGATGCCAAAGAATTCATCAAGACTGCCATGGAAACTTCCTTGCTAGAAGTTTCCTCCTCCAAAACTGTTGCAAAAATGGTCAAGGACCAGGTTGTGACAGCCCCTATTGGTGTTGTAAAACAACATAAATCAATAAATCCCCTCAGATTTCCTAATGGATCTGTCAATTCTGATGAAATCCTATTCTCAGAAGAAAGGCAAGGCTGCAAATCAACATACATCTCCATACATGCCTCTGCTTGCAAAGGTAGCATCTGCCAAAGTCCAAAGAGCAGGAAATGCAGTGACAAGGATACAATGACAGGAGTTAAAAGAAAGCCAAGAGGCATTGCAGGAGAAGGGCAGGGCATAGGTAAATCATCAACTACACTGCTATCAAAGTATGCAGACCACCATGGTCACCCTGACTGGATACTAACCATAGCCTACCCAGAAGCAATTAGATATATACTCAGCTTAGTACCAGTAGATATCTTAGCTGCAGCAAAGTTTCAATCATTTATTCACATTTTGCTGAGGGTTAATTTTCCTGAGAAACTTCACAATCAGTTAAGTATTGGCATGAACCTGATGTAACAAACCAGGTGCAGTAAGGATTTGACTAAATCTCCCTGGTAAGACTTCCCTGGAAGATTCTCTTTGCTTTCATCAACATCAGAAAGTCCAACTACAAGCCACATTATGAAATTCCATATGAGCAAAGTAGACTACCTTGAGTTCGGTCTGAAATTGGGAGAGCAATGCCTTACTCACCACCTATAACAGATGCCCAATTTCCTACCCCAGGATGGACTCATCTTGCTATCACCCCAAGTATATCATATCAACTCAAACAGTTCATATTGGATAATGACTATGTAGTCACTAATACAGACAAAAACAGTGGATTATAGGACAATCAAAATCAGTTTTTCTCTCTCAATAAAGGACATTATACACATTTACATCTGCTAAAGATTGTTGACATTTTGAGAATTATGGCTGCTCACATATTAAAGTTAGGTCAGAAATCTACATTTCCTCTGCCATTCAGCTTTGCAGAACCCCAATACTATATATATACAACGAGTAATTGATCCCGAGCCGTTATTTACAGTAAGATAAAAGAGAGTAGGTTGTCCAGAGTTGAATGTAGGTTCGAGGCCTGGGAGCAAGGGCTGTCTCTGAAGCGGCAAGCCGGCCAGATCTTTTGTTGCGGAGCGTATAACTCTTGACGTACCCTTGCTGCGGGACATAAATCAAAAGTAGCCGCAAGGAAATATCAGTACAGCTTCAAAATTGTTACGTATGTTGTGCACTCACCGAAATTCTGTTTCTACATCACCTGGCACCCAAGGTTGAAGGTGATGATCACTCAAATAGTATGAAGTAGTAAACGATCTAATTACGTGGATTTGTGAGTGAAATTCGGTCCCAAGGTTCAGCTGTGCCTTACACCTCATGTTTTGGCGCGACGAAATCTATGTCGTAGGTTGCACGTTGCTCATGCGTACAGCTCTCTCGCTAATTGACATATCTATCTAGGCTTTGGGACTTCAGTTGATTGCCTCTCCTTGGGAGTCAAAGTACGTACTTGAATGGACACTCCGAAATTCTCTTGAGCATGCATTGCTGCAGCGTCCTTCAGTCAGAGTATGAAAAATGATCTTGACTTCCGGGCTTACACCAGAACAACAGATATTTTCGATGATTTTAGATTTTGATACACTAGATTGTAGCATTAAACACACGTTCAGTGAACGAGATATGTATTTATACACGATTGATCCTGTATGCGGCTAAGATGGTGCTAAATAAAGATTCAACCTTGATTTTCATAAGGAGAGCTTCCGTCTTGACTTTGGTCTGCATCAATGAATGTCTGGTCAGTTGTCTTGTGCTGGTAAAGCTCATGAAAATACATACCGAATGGGAGATAAAGCTATCCATAAAACTAACGGCAGACGTCCTCATTGTTGCAAGGTCATATTCGATAAGTACAGGCACGTCTCCAGAGGGAAGAGCTCCAAATGCTGTCTTGCGTGCGGCAATACCTTTTAAAGACTGGAAAAATCCGGGTTCCAGAGCCTCCAGGTAACCCAGAATGTTCCGGGAATCAGTATGAGAGAGGTGAGAAGTGAGATCCTTGAGGGAGATAAGTATTAGAATACAATGAAGAGGCGGAATTAGAAATAGCTACTGACGTTCATGTCCTTTGTAGTATTGGCGATGACATTACTGAGGGCGCTGGCAGTGTAATGAATGGACTATTATGACAGGTTATTAGATATAAATCAGGGAAATCATGGGTGGAAGACAATGCATACCAAAGCCTGATCCAATGTACCACCAGAGATAGGGAATGCCTGGACAGCAGCAGTAAGGCTGTCCAGGGCGGACGCCATATCTTTGCTGATGTCGTGCTGAACCTTAGCAGTGGATGTCTCAGCAAATGAGGAAACAGCAAGCGAAGCGAGAACAAAGAGACTCTTGAAGTGCATAGTCAGAAGATCTCAAACGGGTGGTTTGTGAATATCTTGAAGGAAGACTCTATCCTCGCTTTATATGAAGCGAGCGGGATCGGCCAATACATTTCCAATGTGACGGGTCCAATCTCCGGCAGTGTTCACAATGTGTTAGAGTTTGACGACCGAAAATGAATGCCAACGCCCACAA
>JAGGAV010008257.1:0-12193 GCA_017657295.1 Termitomyces sp. DKA64 | reverse complement strand
CGGTGGCTTTCCGGCGGCGTTGAAGAACCCACGTGGTGTCTAAGGTGTTTTCCACACAGGCGCACTTAGCCAGGAGTTGAACCCCCGACCTTGCACTCGCAAGTCATGTGACCCGCTGAGGAACGCGATGGTGCCAGCTGAGCCACCGCGCCCCCTCTCCTCAGTAGTACCCTGTTGCTGTCCTCAGTGATGCGTTCTGATACTCTTTGTTCTCTCTGTGCAAATTTTGTTAGCTAGATTAAGGTACTCATCTTTTAGATATTCCATATCATTGTTACAGCCATCAATCTCTGCTTTGTTGGCCATTGATGAGCATATTATTTATTGTGCATAAGTTAGTAGTTCAGTAACTCAAAATAAATATATTTGACTGGTCAATTAAATTTTGCCAAATATTTATAATATGAACAAAGGTGTGGAAACCTGCACAACACAAATGGTCACACCTGTCACAAATCCAATCCAGACATGTTCCATGTGCATGATGGCACATCTATACTGTCTGCCACAGCCTCCCAATACCTATAACAGTTGTGGATCTTGGCACTGAAAGGCCTTAGTTGTTGTTGTGGCTGTAAGAGGGGTGCTAAATGCTTATTCAGCACAATATAGCCACATACTTCCATTTTATCTGGTGAAACCTGGATTTGAGATCTGCTACAGGGTCCTTGCAATCAGCCCATTGATAATTTGGGTGTCTGCCCACATGTCCTCTATCAATTGAAGGTTGGACTGAGCCGCATTGATGGCTTCTGGCCTCAGCAGCATATTTGACTTCACCTCACTACCTATCTCTTGGTGCAGAAAATGGCTGAGAGGTTTCAATGCAGCAAGAAAACCATTTGATGTGTTTCAAACATATTTACTCTGTCCAGCAGTTATTACTTTCTTCTCATCATCCCATCAAAGCCTGAAATATTGGATCAGAGCTCCTTCACAATCTTATATTCTCCCTTGAACTGAGAATATTTAGTAGGATGTAGTGAACAAGTTTTAGCTCAAAGATATACCCTTCCCCATCTTGATTTGACTTGCTTTGCATTGCATTTGAAGCCTTGTTTGCCGAGTTCCTCAGCTGCAGCAGTGTATTGTCCGTTTGCCTTCCAGGACTGCTTTCGAGTGAAGTGCATAGAGAATGGCTTTGGAGGTTGCATTCCATGAGGCCCGATCAGCTTCTGACACGATGTCACAGAACACAAAACTTAACGATGCAACCAACACAACACTCACAAATTTTGTCAGATTACGTGAGAAAGTCGATTATTTGGCAAGTTATGCAAATTTGAACTGGTCAAACATATCTATTTGAGGTTACCGAACTAGCCCTTACTGTCTTTTATCATACATAGGTTTGACCAGTTGTTGTTTTCTTTCCGCAGACTGTGGCTTGCGTTTCTACGTCTGCCATCCTCATATTTCCGACATTTCAATACATTCAGAAAGTGAGTTCTGAATAAAGCTGCACGACCTATAGTATTATAGTGTGGTGATCAAATAGTAAACCATGGAGATGTGAAGACCAATAGACATGCCTTCATAGAGTGACATACTCTTGCCAATTCGCAAGGAAAACGACTAAATGTTTCGGACGGGAGGTGATTAAACCCCAGTATGTATCGTAGGTCCGCTTGCCTGGGAATCTGGCAAAAGTTGATTTGCGCAAGGATTTCCAGGACAAACTTCTGAAGCACCTTTTCTAAAGAGTTTCGTGGAATAATAGTAGGTACTTCGAGTAAATGGAAAGTAGGCAGGCTCAAATTCGAAGCCTGCTCTAGACTAGATGATTCTGCTTTTCTGGTCGTAAGTGACGACATAGGTAGAATTTGCGCAATTCTAGTCCCTGTGTCTTGGCAGTGACGAATCGAGAATAGGGTTTTGCACGATATTTAGGTCCCACCCACTACACCAGCCCGAGCCTCCTGCTACTCTGGAAATTATGACGCATTTTGAGGCATTGGCGATCGTGGTATGAATGTCATTTCCGGTTTAACTGTCTCACGGCACGAGAGGAGGCTGTCAGTCGACTTGAATAAAATCGTGGCCGGTAAGTACAAGCACCCGTGACCTCAGAGCCACTTCCAAGTTCCGAGCCTCCGAATCCCCTTCTAGATGGCATCCACTTCACCAAGCCCATCTTCCCCAGTAAGGGTTGATACGCATGGAAAGCTGAAATTTAGAGTTCAGAGGCAAGTCGTGTTTGCTGGGTTAATATTCGATATCTTATGCCTCTCCCTCTTAGTTCCGATGTGATTTCAGACATGAGGATCGATGTGCTAGAAGAAGGCTCTCGGGATGTTATTTGGTACAAGGTTGGTTGACGTTACCGCTTCTTACCTCCATCCGGATCACCTTGACGGTCGATACAAGGAACGATTCTTGAGTGACGATGAGATCATTGAGCACGTCGTAGTAAGTGTTTCCATGCCTCCAACATCGTTCCCAGTATCACTTGAAACTTATATACCCCGCAGCACAATCCCAGTAGCACCATTTGCTGGACTATTCACCGTCCTAGCGAGCGTGGATGGTATATTCGTATTCGAGCACCGTCTTTTCCACCAGACGTCTATATCCCATTCATACCTGTTCCAAGAACATCTCCACATTATTCAGACGCAGCCATGTCCTTTAGCTCTCGTACAGGCGTGCCCCCAGCCTCAGAGCCAGACCCAGATCGTCCTAGTATATCCAGTGTCCACTCATACCCGCCGACTCCTCCGTCTGTTCAAGGGGTTTCCCCAAACTCTGTCCGTCTCAAGTTGGAAGATTCCTTGAAGAACCAACCCCTTGATCCTGAAAAACCGTCTGCGCCAATTGCACAGTTCATTCTCACACCACACTCGACTCAAGTGGTTCAACCCACATCAAACTCATTCTTCGCTCGCACCCTCAGTGTACTCAAGAACAGCCGACCATCACATTCCAACTCTTTTACTTTATCTCGCATACCAGCCAGTGCTCTTATCTCGCCGCCACCGTCATATTCAAGCAGCCCGCATCCGAATATATATGAGACCCCTCGTCTGTCCACGTCTCCCGCACTTCTCCCTCCGCTGCTCGTATTTCACGATAGGAACCCGATTCTGACTGTCGGAACATTTACCGGCCTGCTAGAAATTGAGCAAGCTGAAGAACAGCTACTGGGTATCGAGACGAGCTTTTGGATTGCTATCGCATTGACTTATCTTGAATTCCTTGAAGATCGCGAAGTCCGTTTCATCCACTTTCTCTGTTTCCTGAGTCCTAACGCAAGACTTCAGAGTTATCTCGCAGCATTGAATGATTGAGTTGTAGATTCTTGTCTCTTTGTGGTTTGAGACGAGATTTCACTTTATCAGCGCTCGAACGTCGCGACAGTGTGTGGCTATAGGCGGGGGCAAAAGCATTCTCTGACGAGACAATGGCTTAGAAGGAAAGATAGATGAATGATATTCACTCAGATGCATGACGAGCTGCGGTAGCGCATGA
This sequence comes from Termitomyces sp. DKA64, assembly GCA_017657295.1. Lineage (NCBI taxonomy): Eukaryota > Fungi > Basidiomycota > Agaricomycetes > Agaricales > Lyophyllaceae > Termitomyces > Termitomyces sp. DKA64. Next base: position 8,725 of record JAGGAV010008257.1, on the reverse strand, counting down.
TTATGATGATGGGTAACGAGAGATCATTGGGATACTACATAAATCTAATATAGTAGTGGAAATTTTTCGGCGGCGGGAAGCACGCGAGCGTCGTCATCGATTACTGACATTTTCTAATTACGACCACGGCGATTTTGACGTTCTCTTCTGGGTGAAGCAAAGCGGAGTTGGAGAACATTCTCCCCGTAAGTGGAGCCATCGAGTTTTGACAAAGCTTCCTGCGCGCGTGCGACAGTGTTGAAGTTGATGAAACCAGCTCCAGTATCCTCGCCAGTATCACGGTTTTTGACTGAAAGAAGATATAAGCAGTCATGAAAAAGAAATGATAACGCAAACGCACGGAAAAACATATCGGTAATAGAAGCTTGGAACTCGGTCGTAGCCTCACGAAGAGTATCCAAGGTGCCTTGGAACTGGAAGTAAAGGGTGAGGGAAGGCGAAGGGCTTGCCCTTCGGCCCACCGCGTAGTCGATACGGATGTCGCGGTCGAGCATATACAAGGGTTCTTCTTTGAAAGAAGTGTAAGCAGTGACTGCATCATCAAGCTCAGCGAACTCTACGTGGCCGAAACCGCGCGACCGTCCATCGGGGTGGTAGCCTACAAGGGTGGCAGAATGGCATTGATACATGTTTGTGTGACAATGAAAGGCACGCTTACCGAGTCGAACATCCTTGAGCTCTCCGAAGGGCTCGAATTTTGCCCTGATTTCCTCCTCCGTGAGGTTGTAGGGAACGTTGCCAATGTAAAGCGTACTGCTCTCGGCGCTTGCTGTCAATGGGCCATTGTTGGCCCAGACGGGCCTTGACGTGGAAATGGCCCTCAATGCGGGCAACACTGTTGGAAGTGAAGAGAGACGAGGAGCAATCCGTGAGACAGAAAACACGGGGACGTGAGTCCTGCAGGAAGTCAAAGCAAGGCGGGCTTGGGTACGAAGGATGTTGGAGAACATGGCTAAAGGTTACTCTTACAAATTTTTTCGAAAAAACTTTTTCAAGCCGGAAGTCGTCACGTGAACCTCATTGTTTGTGTTTATTTATATAAACAGTTGTCCATCTCGGTCTTTTGCTGCTCCAGAAACTTAGAAAATGTTTGTCTCCTCTGTACGGTCCTTCCTCCTGGGCTTCCCCACACACCGCCCGTCAGGCCACCCTTCTCAAAAATCGCGTCGATATCCTCCAATTCTAGCGAATGCGTCTCTGGGAAGAACTGATAGGCCGTAAATCATCAATGCACAGGGCAGAACAAAAGGCCACAGACACAATATACCTTCAATGCCTCGTTGAAGATTGTCAACCGTATTCAGGACGTAAGTCAACACTCACAAGTGGTACCCAGCATGCATTGAATATGGCAAAAATGATAAAGACGCGCCAATTGATATTTGCAATCGCCGGCGGGGTCATTTCGACCACAGCGAAGACACACCTGCCACGGCAGTATCCATTCAGTATGCGGTTCACGATGTATACTGTACTTACATCCAGTTAAAAAAACTTGAGATTGCAGAGCCGCGTGAACGAATCCGTGTCGTGCTTATCTGGCTCAAGGTAAAAGATATATAACTCAAGGCACCCAGAAACGTACCTCCGCGGGATAAAGCCATGGCTTGCATCATCCTAAGCCAAGTGGGAGAGGGAGCAAGTGGAAAGGCGCACTATGGGTAGAAATCCTATACCAAGAAATATCTGGAAGAGAAATACCATTGCTGTCGCGCCAAAAGCCGCGGATTTAGTTCCAGTCGAGAGAAGAGTCGCAGCCACGATAAAACACAAAGATAGACCTGTAGCGGAGATCATGAGCAAAGGGCGTCTTCCATAGCGGTCGACTGTCTAGAGAGTCGTTGACTCCATCTTCCATTAGATCATCGTAGACTCAGGTTGGAGACCTACCCAGAGAGGGATGAATGAAGCAAACATGTAGGTCACGGCCGTGAATCCACCAAGAATCAGCGACAGGTTACGTGAGAGACCCATAGTATTTTGATACACTACGGGAGCCAGATAACTTGGGAACAGTGTTTAGCATAGATGGATCGGCGAGGGAAATGAGGCGTACTTGATCATGTTGGCTCTGGGCACGACAACACATTCTCAATGAATACCGATCCTGTCATCGTATATATACCTACCCTGTGAACTGTTGCATGACATTGACTCCGACACACAAGCATATACGCCGAAAATTCTGAATCTTGCCACCTTCGAGCAGTTCTTTGTACCGAAATGGTCCTATTAATGGACGTTAACAGGCCAAAGTTACAACTTGAAGTTTTCGAAACATGCGCTCTTACCTCCAGCGCTCTCCAAGGCCAACGAGGCTTCAATTTCTCTGGAAACTCGAATAACATCTGGATGACTGGTTGACGCCCGATCTTCTAGCATAGCAATAACCTGAGCGCCTTCTTCTTTGTATCCGTGGGCGATCAGCCAACGGGGTGAGTCCGGTAGAACCAAGCCCTGCAAAAGGAGGCATAGTGCAAAGAAGGCTTGGAAACCAATGGGGAATCTCCATTGAGCTGGTCCCTCTACGAAGCTCAACCCAAAATCCAACCAGTACGCCTGTGAAACAGGATGAGACCAGGTTTTTGGTCCAGAAGCTCGACGACTTACGATGACAAGCCCGATGATTGTGACCGTAGAATTCAGGCTGACAAGTTTTCCTCGAACTTCACCTCCACATGTCTCTGACTGATAAACAGGGATAGAAGATGAATTGAAGCCATTCCCCTTAAGTACTCAAGTGCCGAGATCTCATCAGAAGTCCAAGAACTTACGATACCCGTCACAACGCGCCCAACGTAAAGCTGGGCCAGTGTGGTAGAACTTGTCAATATCGCCTGTGATGGGATCTTGCATTCCAGAATTTGTTCGCCCGGGCCAGGGACCGGTACTCACCGTACCAACAAGCATAGTTGCAGCACCAGACATGATCATGCGCTTCCTACCGATGGCTTCTCCAAAGAAGAAGACGATTAAACTTCCGACAGCGCATCCGATGTCCTTTCAAGATAATCTCTGTTTCACGATGACATGGTACAGTAGGAGACAGAAGCGCACATATATGGCGACCTTGAGCAAACGTTACGCAGGCGAACTGAAAAATAGTAGACTATGGACATACAATGGTTCCTTGCCTCGTGGGATCAGGATGGTTGAAATCCTTGCCAAATTGGTTGTCGGCCCCTATCTACTCCGAAGATTAAGAAAAGGTTCTTTAGGGATCTTTGCAATCACCTACGATGCCAGACATGACGCCCTGATCATACCCTAGAAGCAAAAAACCTTGACAACAACAGGCTACAGAATAAGCTTCATCAGACATAGTAACGAATAGCCCACCGGTAATTGCCCAAACCATGTACTTTCCTCGCAGAGGTACGATCCACATAATTGGGGAGAAGGTAGACCTGTCAAAAACCACTTCAAAGAAGCTTTTCAACGACGGCGTTTGAACATCCTGGGTCCCGTGGACAGTGTCAAATGACGGACGAAACGGTGCGAAATACTCGGAGCACCAGAAGCAACTCAGGAAAACTCATGGTTTCTTAGGATTTCCCAGGTAGCATGGACTTGCGGACGGGCCGATTACACAGCTGATCAAAAAGGTCTTAAGATGGTCAGTTACATCCGACCAAGAACATAGAAAGTACTTAAATGGAGAAGTACCAATCACGAATTTTGTTGAATTGAGCTCCAAATTATTGTATAATATATTGGCATACAACATGACATCGTGTTTTACGAAACCAATTCAGGGGTAAAACATGGTGTAGCATTCCACCGTTCAAGCACTTTTTCCAGACTCGCCGCAAAAAGGCATTGGCCGTCAACTTCCATCTCTTGAAGTTTCTTCATAACAGGCAGAATGCTCGGAAGCTAGGACTAATTCAAAATAGGCAGGCGACCATGGGAGTTGGCTTACCTCCAATGTCTGGAATACACTGTCAGACTCAATAATGTAGGCATATGCCTCATAGGCGTTTTGAAGTTCTCCTATATGTTTACGAATCTTGACAAGATTTGCCTAATATGCATATCGATGTTAGGAGTCGAAGTCAACACAATAAAATGGAGAGCATACGGATTTCCGCACCTCCACATTTTCCTCCATTGACCGGCACTCCTTGATTTCTGCCAACTCTTTCACGAGACGATCCAATGTCTCTGCAGATCGAACCACATCGAGACCTGAACAGGAGTTGGTCACTGGTATCTAATGTGTCACAGTTGCTCAGCGCTCACCGTTTTGTAGAAGATCTATCTGCTTTCGCATGGCATGTGACAGCACATCTGCCAACCCGACAGGCACGACTTTGGAACACATCGCCAATGACAGAGAGAGTGCGGAAGTGCTCATCTCCTGTACCACGTGGAAACAGATGGAATTATATCGCAGATCCAATGTACAAAGAAACAGTGAATATCCATGAATCAACAGAGCATCGTCTTCCTTAAGATCAAAGTGAGAGGTGGTTCTGGTCGGTCTGTACAGTCTGTTGCCGAACGATCGAAGACGCTCGAATTGTTTCGCAATTGGAGGAAAAAGACTATGGAGCACAAATTGGTCAACTTAGCAGTAGCGATTTAAAATGACGTGCCTTGAAATGTCGCCCGACGTGGGTCGGGATCGGAAGGCCTGTGTCATGATTTCGAGGGTCAGGGCCTTGAAGTTGTACGATACTTCGCAGAGAGTAGGGAAGACGTTCATCTCCCAATCCACATCTTCAGGAGAGACACATATTGCGTGCACGCTGTCAGCAATAACCTGTACGATAATGCGATGTAGAAGTTCATTGGGAAAGGCGTGATAGGGCAGGAATGAAAGGGAAGGCATATATGTACAGGTAGACAAGAGGCATCGCTTGAGCCCACTCAGTTTGTAGCGCTGCACGTCAAGGGCAGTGATGGCTCAGAAAGGTCGTGATTTGTGGCCGATCTCGGGTGCAAACAAAGGGGGCCAAATAACGCGATGCCTATCTAGGAACAAATGAACTTTGGAAGAACGCATGACCAAAATACCGTATTTTACTCAGCCGTCGATACTTTGACATCTGTAGATCCGTATGAGAAGGGTCATACCAAGCTGAGCTTTTTCTTGGGCCCCTTCATGTCAATCGCGCACACATGGCATTTATGAGGTCACATGAGTAGGACACGAGGATCAATTGGGTATCAGGAGCAAAACCTTCTGGCGTAACATCTGACTGAATAGGCTACAGGATCCGCGAATGTTGGATACTTACAGAAGAGGTGTACAACCGTGAGATTCGTCACGAATAAATAGATCTATGGGTCTGAGGCAGTCCATCTTCATTTTCCATTTCACCTCTGGTCCCAGCTGTTGCGTCCTATAGGCTATGACGTTGAAAAACACTGTCCTCGTATACACTGCCATAGATCTGTCCGCTAGTGACAAGCAGTCGCTGCTCAACGCGTTTAACCATCCTCGAAAGCCGATCAACACAGAAAATCCGATTTCCTTTGCCTTTGCTGATGTCGGCGTAGTAGGAGGTGTAGAAAGCATTTCGTCATTGCACATGGAGTCTCTCCGTACAGGGGGAGCCGAGATTGACGAGTCATTTGTTATTCTGGCGGAGAAAGGCGTTGACCCTTCATCTCATCCTAAGACGGTGGTGTTAGTGAAGATCCTTGACAAGGGACGTCCGAAGATGGATAATAGTGGATATCAGAAAATTCGTGTTTTAGCTTCAAATGCGGCCGAAGTGTTCGCAACCATCTCGAGCGGTCAGTATGGATGGGAGGATTACTGGGATGTTGCGCAAGACAACAGCGGCCATTTCCCGGGTGAATAATCGGCGATATGTCGGCGGAAAAGGCGATTTAAAGAGGTAAGTCTGTCGCTTTTTTTTTGGACCTCTTTGCCTCGAGACCTGATTTATTTCCAAGGGGTTATTAGTGGCATAGCTTATGATAATATGATAGACGCCATGGCTTTCGCAAAATATTGGATTTTTACACACTTCTTGACGAAACCTTTGGTGAAGTTTCCGTTGATTTCCGTTGCGACGAGAATCAAAGGTTATCTTTAGCGGGCTGAGTTGCTGTAAGAGGTACATGCGTCAGGAATAGCAATGTAACCCTTTTCGGTAGCCTGAGATTGCATAAGAAATGTTAATCGGACAGACATAAAAAATTCTAGGAGGTCATTTTAGCCGAGTGCTCCGGAATCAGATTGGTCATCCTTGGAGAAGCAAACATGCTGTGCAGTAGGAAATGTGGCGCCGGATCGATGTCACTCGAAGTGTCAAATGAGTCGGCTTCGAAGACGCGATAATTCGTGGTCACCAGCTGGATTATAGACTTTAACTATCTGCCGGTCGACATGATATAGCTTATTGACGGAGACGTGTCAAGCGCACGTGCGGGTAGATGTTGCAGGTCAGGGGCATTACTTCTTGTTTTCCATTCCGGGCACCGCCACTGCAAGCCTTATGTCCTGCACGTATTTTATTTACTATTCTTTGTTTTGAAACTTTATTTTACTGATATAAAAGAAAACATACATACAAATGACACCCTCAGTTGTCTCGACTACTTGTGGAGCCACTGAGGGTGAGCTACATTCATTTACTTACTGTTCCCGACACCTTTGCTTATTTACCTGTAGTCTTACATTTGTTATTACTCTACAGGTCAATATCAGTTGTCTCGACTACTTGTGGAGCCACTGAGGACTTACATTTGTCATTACTCTACAGGTTATCGGGCCTCTGTTAGCTTTTCCAGTTGTGCGAAAACCTAACAACTCGGAGAAGACAACTCTCACTAGAAAATTCTTTTTTTCCTGCCCCACGCACGAACAGTACAAAAACTGTTTCGACATGTCCACCGGCAACACCACCACAGCCAACCCACCTACTTTGCCCGAAGAATCACAGTTCGACGGGACGAATTTTGCGTCTTTCCGGGACAGGGTCCTCATTGCAGCACGTATGCGTGGTGCAAAGGAATATCTGGAAGGCACCATTAAAAATCCGGATGCTCAAATGGCAGATACCACACCCACCAAAACGACGACAGAAGGGGGAAAGTCCTCTGTGAATGTCAACACGCCAGCCACTGCGGAGGACAACGCCACCGACAGCGAACCGACAAAATGGACCTCTCGTACTCCTACTGCTGAGGAGTGGGGTGCTCGGGATGCTTGGACCTTGTCCCTCATAGTGAACAACTGCAAAAACCCGGTTGGTCTGGGGATAAGGATGGGTGGCTCGGCAGCTGAGGCATGGAAGACTCACCGAGGCATATGGCACTGTGTTAGACCTGGCCGCAATGGGGGCTGAGAATTGTCTACGCACCACCATGTACACCGATGGCGCGGATTTCCTCACACACATCACTGACCTATGGACAAAGTGGTAAGAGGCTATAGAGAAGGGCACCACAATCAGTGATGCCACCTTCTGCACCATAATTATGAATTCTCTGCCAGAATTGTGGAATACAACTGTGGCAAGCCTTTATGTGATGACCACATCCGTGACACTTATCTCTGGCCTCACGGTGCATTGGGAGTGCCTCCGTATGCAGAAACAAGCAGCTGGGGTCACCGCAACAGCACTCCAGGTGGCCACAAAGCTACAGAAGTCAAAGATCATGTGTTTAAACCTGCATTGTAAATGCATGGGCCACACCGCTGAGAACTGTTACTGGAGGGGTGGTGGTAAGGAAGGGCAGTTTCCTCAAAACTTTAGGAATTGCAAGAGCATGTTGGCGGCACTTGAATCAGCTAAAAAGGCAGTGGTACCCTCTGCTGCAACCCTTCCTGCAGCTCATCTGGCCAACACATCCACTTCCCATGTGTCATATGCACTCATGGCTAAGATCACCCAGTTCACACAGCCAGCAGACCCCAATGACAGGAATGGTGGGCTCCTGACTGTTTTACATGCTAAGAGTACCATGCCAACATATGCTGGTTCTGGTGCAAGTGACCACTGTTTCATTGACAGGGGCATCTTCTCTGACTATGAAGAGCTTAGTGCACCCCAGGAGGGCCAGTCTGTGCTAGTTGGCAGGGTTTTTTGCATTATAGAACAGGGGACTGTCTGCAAGAAGGTGCAAACTGCCTCAGGGATATTGGAACTTGTTTTCAGGAAGGCTCTGCACATGCCAGACCTTGCCACTAATTTGATATTGGTGGGGAAATTTGATAAAGATGGGTGGGAAGGCTATTTTCTGCAATGCTGCAGGATGCAAGGTTGTTGGACACTACAAGAGGGGCATGTATCTCCTCACCACCCTGACCAGTTCCCTGCAGAACATGACCCAAGTGATGGTGGCTTCCTTCTTACTGTGTTGTGAGATTGACATGTGGCATTGCTGTTTTGGTCATGCAGGGGTAAAGAACATCTGCACACTGGCAGAAAAAGGGCTAGTTGATGGCTTGGTGATCAAGGGTGGTAGTAACACAAGAGGTATCTGCAAAGACTGTGTGTATGGGAAGCACACAGCATGCCCTTACAATGGCAAGGTCAACACTGAGACCTCACCAAACTGTAAGGGCAACCTCTGGAGGCTGTGGCTATGTCACACAACTGACAGAGGGAGATCCAAAGTCTATTCAGTACTGTACAAGGGTCTATGGACATAACTACTCATCTGGCAGAGGGAGATCCAAAGAAAACAAGTCTAAGGAGCTCCCTGGCCAGGTGTGATGCTTCAGGAAAACTTCTAACCCTAACCCAAAGGTGCAAACTCCGGA
>JAGGAV010008256.1:0-12206 GCA_017657295.1 Termitomyces sp. DKA64 | reverse complement strand
GGGTGTGGTTGTTTGGGTAATAGTATGAGTGGGTGGGTGGGGTTTGGTGGGTTTTGGTGGGGGTGGGGGGGGGGGGGGGGGGGGGGGGGGGGGGGGGGGTCAGATTTACTCAAACACTTGGGGATGGTCAGGGAAATCACAGAGTCTACCAGGGGAAGCATTGGAGATCTCTGGAGAAGCATTGGGGTTGAGGGTAGTGGAGGGTTGTAGGGATTAGAAGAGGAGGGGGATGTGCTCCAAGGCTTGCTGGGCTTGGCTAGGCAAAGTCCAGAGGCAAGGTGGGGGTCTGAGGATGGGTCATGACACCTCCCTCTGCCTCTGCCCTGTACATGCACACCTCTGGAACCCCCTACTGCCTCACCACCCTCATGGCCTGCCCCTCCAGTTGCTCCAACCTCTCCCAAAACCCCTGGGCCTCCAATATGCACTTGGTAGCTATTTGTAGGGCAGCATCCTAGTCCTGCCATGCTGTATCCCTATCCCTCTGTGCCACTCCCCAGTCCTTCCTTGCCCTCCAGAGCTCCTCCTCTCAACCTCAGAGCTCTTCCTACCATCCCTGCAGCTTCTCTGTAAACTCCTCTATGCAGCAACAAAGGGCCTTGTCTGCAGCCAACAACAGAGGCTCTGGAGTATATGGGGCTGACTCCACCAACACCCCCAACTCAAAGGAGTATACATGGGGGCCAGGGAAGCCAGCCATTGCCACCTTGCCACAGGGCCTCTTGCTTGGTCCAGCCTCTGGGGGCAGAGATGTCCTTCTCTTCTCCTTATGCTGTGCTGTTGGAGCACCTCCCTATGCCTGCCCCAAGGCAGACCTGCCTTCTCTAGAGGCCACTGCCTACTCTGCTCTTGCAACAACCCCTCACCCCAGCCCCATACCCTCCTCCTCCACTCCTCATTCAGCTGCTCCACTACCCATTCTGCCTCCAGTAGGTCCCAGCCCTAGTTTCCTGCCATTCCACATTCTTAGCCCTTTTTGGAAACTCAGCATAGGGTACTAGTTTCCTCCACTTAGATACTTCTGGATCCAGACCTGTCCAGTATAATCCTTTATTAATGGAAGGCTTGAATCTATTAAATAGTTTCACTATTTTTTCACATTTGTTGATAGTCCCTACATTGATAAAAAGTTCCTCCAGTTCAGAGACATATTCCTAGACTGAGAGAATTTTGTCTTGCCCAAAGTCTCTGAGTATGTCATGCTGGTGATTTTATAAATCAGTGGGAAAGCATTTGTTGAACAGTTCTTTGAAGAATCTCTCCAGGATCCACCTCTCAGGATGTCTCAAAACATCATACAAATAGAAATTCCATGCCTTTCCAGTCAGGAAACTTGCTATCATGGTAATATGGTGGTGCTTCTCAACATATCCATTGGTCAGATAAGTCAAACACTGAGTCATGAATTGCATGAATTTCTATATCCTGGAAGCTCCAATAGACTTTTCTGGGAGAGTTGGCTTTATGGTCAAATTTGTCATGACTCATCCCCAGAACTCTGGGCCTTGCTACAACCCCCAGATTGCATCCTAACTAACCCCAACAGCCCCAAAGCACATTCTAACCCCCCATGAGCTCCTATGACTAACCTCCATCCCTGGCACCTGCCATGGCAGACTCCAATGCTTCTCCAGCAAACCCTGGCACTTTCTGGGTAAACCCCATCCATCACTCCTCTAACCTCAACCAAAGACCCAGGTAGCCCCAAGACTTCTTTTGGCCCCCAGCTGGCATCACACATCACAAATCCACATCAAATCCTGCTTGCAAAGTCTTGGGAAATTTCCCACATTCATAATAACCAAAACCTGTGCAGCCTCAATGACCTTAGATCTGTAGATCTGTGACTCTGAAAAGGTTCCCCCATCAGTACTTAAGCTGTAGAGTAACACTGGCTACAGTAGTCTTGATATTACCAACCTACCTACATTTGTGCCCCAGTTCTCATGTCTCTTCATTTCTTTTCCAATTGTATCTTGTTTTGTTCTCATCTTAGTCTTCCAGCTTAACTCTCAGTCTCCCAGCTCAGCTCTCAGTCTCTCAGTTTATTCTCTAAGTCTCCTGGTTTATCCTCCAAGTCTTCTGGCTTATTCTCCAAGTCTTCTGGTTTATCCTCCAAGTCTCCTGATTTGTTTTCACATCTCCTAGTTTTTTTAACCTCATCTGCTCTGTTACCATTTTGGAACCCATTCCAAATCCTCCTTGAGGATCAATTGTTTTGACACTTGATCCTACACTTGATCCTTCCTCAATCCTGGACCTGCTCCCTTCAGTCACATGACCCTCATTCAACCCCACTTCCTTGATAGCCACCTGGAACTCTGTCCCTTGTGCCCTGGCATCTGTTATTGACACACACAACCCCCTATACATCTCCAGAGCTTCCTGGACTTCTTCTGCTCACTTTCCCTGCTCTGTCTTGATACTTCTTGACTTCCAGAGATTCCTGAAGTACTTGTAGGTGCACATAGTTGTCATGTCTGCCTAGTAAGGACTTGACCAGTGGATCTGAGCCCCCATGGTCAGTGGAACCTGGCAAAAGTGGGTTTATAATGGTACTCCATTCTTCTTTTCCTTTTTTTAGTTTGTCAACACTTGTTGTCACCTGCCATTTTCCTCCATCCATACTTCTGGCACCATTGTCAGCAATGTCTCTCAGAGTGCAAAGAGTGGCTATCAGAGTTGTGGTCTGATGGTGTGTCATCTGAGTCAGAAGATGAATATCCATCAGGATCAGTGTCCAATATTTTACCCCCCCTCTGTTGGGAGACATTCCATTAAGCCATGTGAACCAGGTATCAAAAAACAAGTGCCTTGGGCAAGCTATTCTCTCAGATTGGATGGAGGCATGACAGCTGCTCACCTGGCTCTGATTCCTGGGATTCATTGTCTGACAATGAAGACAACCCAGGCAGATACCCAAGCTCAGAAGGTGTTGGAAAACATTCCACTAAGCTGCATGGCTTAGTGGAATGTCTCTCAACATAAAGTAAACCTGACCCTTCTGGTCAGTGGATACCTCCCCCTCTGTCCTGGAATCACCAGGGCTGGTAACCATGCACTCATGATGTTTTTTCTTAACCCATATTAAATTTGGGCTCAAAGGTTTCATGCCAGGATATTGCCACTATTGGGGGTCAATCCACACCATCTGGGTCAGTTGGGTTTACTTTATGTTGGGAGACATTCCACTGAGCCATGCAGCTTAGTGGAATGTTTTCCAACACCTTCTGAGCTTGGATATCTGCCTGGGTTGTCTTCATTGTCAGACAATGAATCCCAGGAATCAGAGCCAGGTGAGCAGCTGTCATGCCTCCATCCAATCTGAGAGAATAGCTTGTCCAAGGCACTTGTTTTTGATACCTGGTTCACTGGGTGCAAGAGGCTACCAGCTTCTCCTCCTCCCAATCAGGTGGGACTTCCTTGTAAGGTTGTGCTGCCCTATCTGTGAGTCCTACCATTTGGTTACTAAGTTCAGGAGGTAACTTCTTCCTCCCCTGGGCCACTTCTTCCTGGCCTTTCTAGAAGCCTTGGGGTCCTCATTTTCTGTTCTAATTGGTCCACCAGTGTTAGCTAGCTTGTCCCCAGCAGCCTTCTATTCCTGGAAGGCCTTGAACATCTGGGTTTGCATCCTGAGATCTAACTTATCATCTAACAATTGTGCATCTCCCCAGGTCTATTCTCTTGCTCTTGCAAATTCTTGTTCACCAGTCTCAGAGCTGTTTCATCAACCTGAGCAACATGGGTTTGAGAGATTTTATTCTCTCTACTAGCTACACAATCTTGTTCATCAGCCATCATACCTTGGTGGGCTATCCTGATGGTTTGTTCCTGCTCAGAGTCCAATCTAACCAACAGGATGTTACTAAAGGATTCTGCTTCCCCAGCCCATTGACCAGGGGCATCCTTCTCATTCCATCATGGGTCTCCATTGCTATGGATCCCAGAGACTGCAGATTTCAATGCAGATTTCTGCCTTCTCTTTCTAACAGGGTTTGTTGCCTTATCCAGCTGGGTATACTCTCCATGGGTATTAGCCACAGGGGGCCCAGGCCCCTCAAGTGTGGGCTGGGGCCCACTCTGCCCTGTGCATGGTCTGACCAGATTCATGCATGCTCACATATGATCCCAGCATTCATGCATGCTTGTATCTAATCCTGGCAGGAGTCCAGTTTCCTGGGTTGTTGGGATGCAGTTATGAGTTGGGTATCTGTGCTGAAGGTTGTTGGGTGACACTGTGAAGTATTAACTCATAAGAGGGTTCCTTCTGGTTGATCAGACCAGAGTGGTTCCACAGTGCACAAGCCAATGAGTACTAGATTTAATAAGACTTGATGGTGTTCAAAATATGTAACACAATGCTGCCAAATATAGCAGATGCTGGGTCATACAAAGTTTAAAGTCTTGCAAAAATCTGATGTAAGTCCTAGATTGCAAAAAACTATTTACTCTAGCATCTCTATAGAATGGGACAATGCATGGGAAGGGCCTCTTAGCCAACAGAATATAATGCTATGGCTTTGCTTGCTTACTAATACTGACTAAGATTATGTATAACTGGTCAGCATTCAATTGCAGAATTTCACCAAGTCTGAAATGTGATGATCAATACTAATAATCATTGATTAGAGTAATGATGGCACATCAAACACACATCAAAGTGTGTATTAGGTTATTGATTTATTGATCAATGCTAATAATTATTAATTAAAGTGATGATGGCACATCAAATACACATCAAAGTGTGTATTGGGCTATTCATACATGAATATATATGCTAATAAACATTCAATAGAGCTTATTAGTGACATATTGACACTATGTAATCAATTTTTAATGGTTTTTGGCTATTGAAATGCTTTAAAAAGATAATACACATTGCAAACAACTGCAAATATTGTCTATCCAGAATTCTGAATGGTTTATAAATGTAAGTTTTACCTTAGATAAAACATCATCTATTACTAACTTTTATATATTTTAGCATGTAATGTAGTCTGCATAGTGTAAGATAGCTAGTGATTGGACTTGACCAAAAATTCTCAATGATTGACAAATTTAAGTATGACTTGAGATGAAATAACATCCATGACTAACTTTTATAGATTTCAGCATGTAATATAGTTTTTGTAGTATAAAGAAACTCTTATTAGAATTAGATATGTTAGAACTGGGACTAAGCCTTAAGCTTTGAAATCAAGGCTCTAACTAAGTGCAGCAAAATTGGGGCTGAGAATAAGCATTGAGTTTTGAAAACAAAGCCCTAACTGAGTGCAGTGAAGTTGGGGCTGGGATTAAGCATTGAGTTTTGAACACAAAGCCAAAGTTGGGGCTAGGATTAAGCATTAAGTTTCAAATACAAAGCCCTAACTGAATGCAGTGAAGTTGGGGCTGGGATTAAGCATTGAGTTTTGAATACAAAGCCCTAACTGAGCACAGCAAAGTTGGGGCTGGGATTAAGCATTGAATTTTAAACACAAAGCCCTGACTAAGCACAGCAAAGTTGGAGCTGGGATTAAGCATTGAGTTTTGAACACAAAGCCTTAACTGAGCACAGCAAAGCCAGGGCTAGGATTAAGCATTAAGTTGGATGTTGAAGCCCTAACTGAGCACAGCAAAGTTTGGGTTGGGTCTCAGTCAGGGGTTTGGGGGCTTTGCCCCCAATGAGGTAGACCTGTGCCAAAGGCACAGGGCATACCTCATATATATAGGTAGATCAGAGTTTATGTAAGAAGATGAGATAACAAGTGTGACTCAATAAGGATCCAGGGTCACAAATTCCCCTACCATGAAGTCCGACTTGATGTATGTAACAACAGATTTCACTTTCCGGTTTTTCGTGTCGCTCGGTCATAGGCCAACAGCTCTCATATGTTGTAAGTCCCCTAAAATAATGCAGGATCCTAGATTACAAACAAATTAAGCCATCCTCTAAACTTCCGAACCTCTTACCTCGAGGGGATAGAACTACAGGCCAGAAATTTCTACTTCCCGACACATATTTATTAATTGTTGCTCCGGAAATGTCCGTCGGCCGTGGGAACACATGATGCGCGGATCGGAAAAGTGGGATAGACACATTCGACAGTCTATAGCTTTCACGCCCATGGCACCTAACCCTCGCCCCATTCGCTCTTCGTTCATGAAGAATTGGTTTGCCATCGAGGTTCGTATAAGATTACAACCAGCTTCAAAAGTATTTTGACTGATTCTGACTAGGCTATTCCAATGTAAGGATAACCACGGACACTTGTGACCCGACGAACTGAACCATTTGTAGTTACGCTATCATTGGCACCGTTGTTTGTGGTGCCAGTTGGTACACTTACCGCTTGGCCATGGGTCCTTCAGGTGCTCGCAACTCAGTTATCGTCATCTTTTGTACTTGACTAACTACTACCATACCAGTCGTTTGGACCAAAAGCAATCCCACTCCCTGGAACTCGATCGAGCCTGACCAGAACACGAAGATGTTAACCGTGAACCAGAAGTTCGAGAGGAGGTCAGTCGTTCCATAGTAATCTGTTTCAGAGTTGCCGATGTTAACGTCTTTTCTCTGTAGCTGGGTACGCGACAAACTATAGATGGCCTATCCTTTCCTTTAATTTGTCTGTAAACATTCCTGAATATTACAACTTTGCCCAATCGCGAATTCTTGCGCTTTGAGGCTGTCACTGTCACGTACTGTTTGTCACGACTGACGACGGTCCGAATCTAAAATTTGTTGATCTCTACAGCTTTCCTGTGGGTAGTAGACGATCGGTAGTATACCATGGTCGTCAATGATAAGGAGCTTCCGGTGCCGGGTGCTGCAATCGTCAGTCCAATTGGTTTTATCAGCTGTTGCTGACATCGATCTCATCATTCATCCAGACTATTCTTGACGGACCACTGAAATTACCGGCAATTGTATTCGGCGCGGGCACCTTTGCAAACCAATACAACTCTGATGCTCACCTAGAAAGTACCCTGCCAGTCCGGACTATTGGCCTCGCCCTCCGGTATGACTTGATAGTCATTTGTCGCGACCTTTTTTTGGACGACTCATCGCTCCAGGTACGGGATCCGAGCTTTTGATACTTCAGTCTACTATGGGCCATCGGAGGTCATCTTGGGTGCCGCGCTCCAGGAACTGAAAGATGAATTTCCTCGTTCTTCTTATCAACTGGTGTGTCTGCTGGTCGCTGGATATCCGATTGAGTATTTGATCTCTTAGATGACTAAATGTGGGAGGTTTGGGCCATCGTATTTTGACTATACTCCTTCTCGAATACGCGACAGTGTGGAACGGAGTCTGGAACGCTTGCAGACACCGTATCTAGACACTGTTTATCTCCACGATGTAGAATTCGTGTGCACGCCGGTCGCGCCTCGCCCAAACGGTAGCAATCTTGATGCACTATCAAAAGAGAGTGCCGTATACGGACTCGCCGTAGGAGATGAGGGCAGAATTTGGGGAGAAGGTGACCAGAAGATCCTTGACGCTTATGCAGAACTGCGGAGACTTCAAGAGGAAGGCCTGGTCAGGAATATCGGCATTACAGGCATGTCTCGTTCCCTCTCTCTTGGTGCCTAGTGATTGATATGGGCAACAAGGTTATCCATTGCCTGTTCTTTTGCGCTTGGCTCTCCTGATCCTGCACACACCGCCCTTTAAACCCGTGGACGTCATTTTGTCGTATTCTCACCTGACGCTGCAGAACGACACGCTCGTCCAGTTCGCGCCGAAATTATGGGAACGCGCAAAGGTCAAACAGTTGCTTGCAGCCTCACCATTTAGTATGGGCCTTCTTGCATTGTCTCCGCCACCCTGGCATCCTGCACCAGCAGAAATGAAAGCGGTAGTCAAAGTAGCAGCTGACGTTTGGCCGGACGGTCTGCCTAGTCTAGCGCTTGGATACGCCGTTCGGAATACAGGGTCAGCACACGGGAATACACCGCTTGTCGTTGGATTTAGTACACCGGAAGAGGTGCATGAGTGCGTTAGAGTGTGGAGGGAGATGCAGGATAAAGAATTTGAAGGTAGAAAGGAGGCTGAAGAAGTCGTTCGGGATATATTTTTCAAGGCTGGGTATCTGAACTGGTCTTGGGCATCTCCTCAGTAAATTTTGGACTCTGCCCAGAAAGTTGAATATACATATTGGGCGTGAATTACCGTCATGTTAAGTCGTGAGTTTTGCGGGACGAGCGAAAATGCGACCCTGGAAGCAAATGTTGGTCGAATTGAATGATCATGTGCCCTGAATGTGGGAAGCCTTTTGTGCCGATTCATGCCCTTTTGCCTCTTTATTTCATACTACTATGTACTTGCGACACTTGCATAAGTAGTGTTTTCGCTACCCCTTGACTCTGCTGAATTTATCTTTATCAAGTCCTTTCCTGTTTCTATGGCTATCTTGAGCAACTCTTTAAATACCTCCATTTTGCTCTACCAACAAGCCGGTGCCTCTACTTGTTGCCCTCAGACATATTCTCAGCTGTCCTCGCCTGCAAACAATGCAGTATATCTTGTTGCTGCTGTTAACTGCCACAAGCTTACATGACCAGGTCTCTCATGTTTCCACCTGTTAAAGAAGTCTCTGAAGGTGACAAGTTCTCTAATAAGGATAATGGAATGGACTACACAGGAAGCAATGGTGGGGGCAAGGGCCAATTCATGGACTTGGGTCCTCACCTCAGGTATTACTCATGATGTGATCTCTTGCTCTCACCTCTGAGGTAACCTATGAGGTCATTGATGTGAAATCTAAGATTGATGTGCACTCAAAGTTTTATAAACCTACTTACACTAGTCACAACTAGGTTTGGCAAGTGTTCAGGGCTCTTTATGACAATGGCCTCACTTGTAGACAAAGTGTAATAATATTTTTATTGATATTCAATTCAATAGTAGGAGATGGCCTCAAGCTAATGAATTGGGCTTCAAGTATATTGAAACTGTCAGGTTCTACTGACCATGAAGGCTCAGCTGCACTGGGCAAGTCCCTTATTAGGTGGACATGATGTCTACACTCATGATCCCATGCTCCAGTGAGCTCTGGAAGAGTGGAACTGAGTGGGTGAAGGAGGGAAAGGTGGTCTGGGGAAGTCCAGGGTACTCTGGTTGGCTATATGGAGGAGCAGGAGTAGTGGATGAGGGGAAGCAAGTACAGTATGGAGCTCTGGAGGTCAGAATATTAAGAGCAAGATGAACTTGGGGGCTGGATTCTGAGTTGAGGGCATGGGGAGGTTTTGGAGATCACAGAGTGGAATGGAAGAGTCAAGGCAAATAAGAAGGAAGTCAAATGTAACTGGGAAAGTCAAGATGAGATGAGGGACTTTAGAGAAAACAAGGTGAGACAAGACTTAGGAAATAGAGGTGAGAGATGGGGATGGAAAAGGAAACTGATAAGATCAGGGCTGATAAGATTGAAGACAGATGAGATTGAGACAAGACAGTATAGAACAATGAGATGAAGACACAAGAGACAAACAGACACAGTAATGTAGTTAATATCAAGACTACCATTACTAGCACTATTCTATGGTCTAATTACCTATGGGGGAACTTGTCCAGGACTGCAGGTCTAAGGCTGGACTGTGTGGGGTGGGTCTTGGGTATGATTGTTTGGGGTGTCTTGAGACTGGCTGGCCAGGTGTCAGTAGTGTCTTGATGTGTAAACATGATGCATGCCAGGGAGGGAGGAGGGGGCTTGGGGTTACCCAAACACTAAGGAAGGGTCAAGGTGATCATGGAGTATGCTAGGGAAGCATTGGGGGATCTCCAGAGAAGCATTGGGATTTTCCAGAATGGGTGCTGAGGGTAGGGGAGGGTTATAAGGGTTGGAGGGGGAGGGGGATGTGCTCTGGGCTTGCTGGACTTGGTTGGGCAAAGTCCAGAGGTGAGGCAGGGGTCTGGGGACAGGTTGTGACATCACCCCCCCTTCAGTGTCAAGACCCTTTGAGGCATGGGGAGATCTATGGTGGTCAGCAGTGGCATGGGAATCAAAGTCAAAGTGTGATGGCTTCACCATTGTTACCTTTCCATGTCTTCCTCAGTGTCCTCATCCTCTTCTCCCTCATCATCTCCCACTCCCCTGCCTTCTGATGAGAACACATGGAGGTCCAAGCCAAATGCAAGGCCTAGAGGGCAGAATTTGACTGGTGTCAAGACCAGAGGAGGGTCAGTGTGATGTATCGACATCATAAGTGGTTAGGCCTAGAGCCAGGGTAGCACTGAATGATTCTGGTAGAGTTGTCCAGGGCAGTAGCAGGTCCCTCCTCAGTTTCTGCCCCAACTGATATCTTGGGGCTGCCTGCCCAACCTTTCCCTATTTTCCTGGCTTGTTCCACCTAGCTGACTCTGGGCCCCAGGATGGTGCAGGTGGTTCTGGATATGCAGCAAGTGCCCCAGTCAGAGATGACAGTGGACCATTTTGTGGAAGTGGTGGGGTGGGTCTGGGGGCCTCCCCACCCTGGAGTGATGTAGGGCAGAAGCCCTAGTAAGTTGCAGGACAGTCTCCCCATTGCATACTAACTGACCTGCTATCTAGTGTGTGACCTGCACTTGTTGGGGGGAGGCTTCTGAGTTTGAGGAGCTGGTGGCAGGATCCTGGTGGGATTCATTAGTGTGCCTTCCATGCTGTGCATGGCATGAGAAGTGCTCAGTGTTGAGGGACTGGTATATGGCCTGTATCACCATGGAGCAGGAATGGGAGTTGGAGTGGGTGTTGGAACAGCTGGACAAAGGGTGGCAGAGTTGGATCTCTGGGTGTGAGGAGGGGGCACCTCAGTCTGGGGGTTCTGAACTGGAGGTTGAGGGCAATGAGAGTTGTCCCCTAGGGAAAGTCAGGCCTTCTCAGGGCAGATATAAGGAGGGGGCCCCAAGCATGTGGGCCAAGGGCAAATGCAGGGCATCCCCTCCTCTGGAGGCTGGGCTCAGCAAGAGGCCCTATGGGGAGGTGATGATGGTGGGTCCCTCCAGCTTGCATGTTTACTCACTGGGGTCAGGGGCACTTGTGGGGCAGTCTGGGGACCCTGCCCTATGCCAGAGGATAGCAGAGCTCAAGGGGCATTTGGTAGCACAGGAGGAGGAGCTCCAGAAGTCATGGGAAGAGCTGGCAATGACACAGTGGGATTGGGATGCAGCTCAGCAGGATTGGGATGCAGCTCAGCAGGATTGGAATGCAGCTCAGCAGGATTGGAATGCAGCTCAGCAGGATTGTGAGTCTGTGCTGTGGGAGGTGGGGAAGAGGAGTACCAAGGTCCAGGGGCTCCAGGGGCACCTGGAGCATCTGGAGGCCTGTCTAGAGGGGAGTTCAGTGGTGGGGCAGTGGGTGGGGCCAGAGCTGCAGGTGACCCAGGCAGAGGTAGAGGCAGGGAGGCATCAGGAAGGATGGTTGGCCAATGAGGCAGCTGTGGGGCAGGGGAGAAATCTACATAAGTACCTTCACCTGGACTGCCTCCACTACTGACCTTGGAACTTCTCCTCCCTAGGCTAGGTCTACAAACATTAGATCCTCCTAGACAGGGCAATGGCAGCCTTTGTATTGGTTGAAGACTGTGTGTGGAGGATGCTGGGGAATCTTCTGCCAGAGTTCAAGCAGTGCTTGGGGCAGATGGAATGGTTGTTGGCAGGTCATCAATGGTGGAATTCAGTGGACCTTGGATTCTGGTGGGAGGTGGCTGTGGATGTGGAGGAGGCACTGCTGAGGCACAAGGAGCTGCTAGCTGTGGTGGTGGCTCAGATGGAAAGTGAATGTGGTGATGGAGAGGGGGATTCTGGAGGAGGAGGAGTGAGGGGGTCATAGTCCCAGCATCAATGAATTTTCTTGGACATCTTCTTATCATATCATATAGTTGTATATTGTACCTGTAATACTGTAAATAAGATTTTCTTGCTGGCTTAGTGCAATTTTCAGTCAATGTAAGGGAAGATGAGAAGGAAAACATAAGTGGTACTGGTGGGAGTTGAATTCCTGCTAAATCCAGAGGTGAGGGTTATGCCCACTGATGCCATCTGTACATGCTAGTCCTGGAGGTCCTGGGGCTTGGTGGGGTGTCATTGGTGGAAGTCCCAAAGCTTGGTGGGGGCTCCTATCAGGGGACCCACCTTTTGCACCTTCCTTCTTGATCTTGATGCTTGGATGCTTACCTAACACCTCCTCACAACAACACCAAACAAAGTTGAGCACAATTTTCCAGTCACCTGGCAGAATGATTCCTTA